>JAXQQM020079161.1:0-16390 GCA_034641835.2 Pinus albicaulis | reverse complement strand
TCTTGTTGTGGCTAGCAACAACCCCCCTTTTTATTTTTGTAATAATACTAAATAAAATGGGGACCCTTAGTTTAAAAATCCAAAAAACAATTAGGCTTTTTTTTCCTTAGAAAATAAAACTTTCTATCATAAACCTATAAAAATCCCTTTGAAAGAATATTGCGAAAATCTTAAGTTTATGATAGATTTTAATAAAACTGCTCTTTGAACAAGATAGCGCATCCATAAATAATATATACCTTTGATAAAACGCATTAGTCACAGATCGCATAGCGTAGAAAACAGAATTGGTTAATGAATATCTTTTGCGCTCTTTTAAAACATGCGCTTTTGCGATTTTGCGTTATACGCTCCTTTCAAATATGCGATTTTGCGATATGCGTTGTTGTGATTTTTGCGATATGCGCTTTGTGTTATTGCGCAATTCCCTTGCGCTATTCTTTATGACTGTGATGACTTCATATTGCGATATTGCAACATTGCGATATTGCGATATTGCGTAGCAAATCGCAGATCGCAATGTTGCAGATTCATGTAGGCGCACTATCCCAAGGCAATCTGTCCATATGTCAAATCCGTTATCCGCTTTAATGATTATATTAAATGATTGGATTGATTATTAATGTGAAATGAGATTGTGTTTAGAGTGAAAGTCATTTCGCAATTAAAATATTATATTTCATTCGCGTTCATATTCAAAACAGTCTCATCACCTTTCTAATATCATTACTCTCATTTATTCGTAAAACGCAGGCACGAAGGAGCGAATTACTATACAAAGCTTCCGGTATACACTATGGGGAAGAAGGAGAAGAGCTCAAATTCTGAGAACAAAGAAATGGCTTCGCTATACGCAGACACCGCCTGTAACAAGGATGCTGGCATTTCTACTTGGGAAGGAATGTACAATCTGTTAGAAGATGAAAACCCTATGGTGATAAAAGTTGTAGCTACAGCAGGTTCCAAAGATTCGTCTAAAGCAAATCTTAGAGACTTGGCTTGCTCATTTCTGCATAGAATAGCAGCAAGGCCAAGGATTCTCCCATACACAGACATGGTGAGATGGGTCCTGGATAGCGCTGATATTTCAGACAGGCAATTCAAAACTCCATCTGAAGAGCTAATTGGGTCATTTACCATAGAATATGTGAGATTAATGTATAAGCTGCCAGAACCACAGGCGACTTACAACAGAAAATTCATGGAAGATTTTGCCAGAGAACACGCGAATTTGGCAGAATGAACAAAGGAGTGGACTAAAAGAAGTGAACCATTGAAGAAAAACAAACAAGGTATGTACAACACGGGTTCGCTTACCTCTCCTTATTGTTTTACTGCTGCCATGTTATGCAGGCTTTTTGGAAAGCCTAACATAAATATGATTTTACCCGAATGGCTTCCTTTGTTGAATGCGGCCGTTAATTCTACAATTGTAGACTAGGCCAAAATCCTATCTGATACTATGAACACTGCTATTTTTCAATACCGGACCAAACGAAATGTTTCCCAGCGGGTTTATCCGCCTTTTTATTTATCTGCTTATGTCATGGACGCCATCTGCTATGTCTCTAAATTCCCTGTAATGGGCTGGAAATGGACTATCCAATACCCTTTGCCCATTCATGTGTACCATAAAGAGCTGTGCGAATCTAAGTTTGTTCCCCATTTTTATCAAATTTGTCGTGGAATCATGCTGCCATTGTACAGAACATTGTATAACAAGGATCCCCCGAGGCTATCCTCAGAAACAGAGGTTGATATTCTCCCCGTCGCAAGATGGTTTGGGGAGGAATTATTCACCTATATTAGGGTTTTTGGAAGTTATGTTTCTCCACATGTGTTACCCTTATATGTTCCAGATAGACTTGTAGCCCAGGAAATTGCTTATCAGACCTGTAGTCAGGGAGGTATGACAAAAGACTTAAAAAAAAAAAAAAAAAGACAAGAAACAGGGCATTTGGCCACAATGTCCCATAAAATGTGGAACATTTTCACTGTTGGATATTGGTCATGCATTTCATGAGATATGCAACATTACATGCCTACAACTGTTCAAATTCTCCAGAAGGTTATTCGACCAAAATGATATTGTTAAGAATTTTACCAATGCAATCAAAGTAAAGGAATTTGTCGCAGAGCAAGATCTTTTTGATGATATATTCTAGGCAAGAAATTCATTAAAAGAAGTTTTGAATTCAGCTAGAGAGCAGCTATCTCCAGGGGATTTTTAGGAATTCAGATTGTACAGAGAAAGGAGACTAATTCCTATTCCATTGGATAATTTACGCATAGAGCCTACAAAGGAGAAAACTCCTAGTGCTAGTCTTAACAGCAGTTCAAGCACAAGTAAATCCAAATCAAAATCTGACAGAGATTCTGAACACTCCAATACATCCAAAGAAATGGAAGATAAAAGGGAAGAATCCATCAAAGATTCTGCACAACCTAAAGAGCTTGCTCAACAGCAAATTTTGATTTCTCAACAAACAAATCCTCCTTCACCCAATGTATAGCAACAACCAGTCACCATGGAGTTAGATAAAGAATGGAAAACCTTTAATCAATTGATTAACGTAAAGGGACAGAATGTACAGACCCCTGTCCAAACAACCAAAGTTTTGAATGCAGGAACAAGCAGCACAGCTGCAGTAACAGAGCACATTACAATCACACCCTCCTCTGAAATTATACTTAATGTAGAGGACATTCCTCCTCTAGATGTATTTTACAGCCCAAAATACAAAGCAGTAGTAAAGAGACAAAGGAAAAAGAGAAAAATAGAAAGTGCAATTGCTACTGAACCAGAACAAGTAGATGTTTTATGGAAAGATCCTGCCACAGAGCCTACTCATAATCTCACTAAGTTATCTCAAATAACAGGAGCTTATGCTTCTGCAACAATTGATAAAGCATTTGAGATAAAAAATTTGTTGGATGAAAAAGAAGAACAGATAAAGGCTCTGAAACAACAATTGCAACAGGTACAGGCCAATCAGGAAGCACAATTAAAACTTGAAGAGTTACAACAACAACTTCAAGAAATCCAAGAACAACATAAGGATGATCCTAAGCTTCCAGAATTCATTTCAGAAACCATCTCTTTGAACAATCAACTACTGCAACAAGAGGAAGTTTTCTGCCAAAAAATATTGCAATGGAATTCTTTGTGCCAAGAAAGAGATAGAATCACAAGTCATGTCGTAGATCTATGAAATGATTATGATTTGATTAATGATTATTTAGCATGGCAAAAGACAGAAGAAGGCAGAAAAGCTGGTGCGCCCATCATTAATGAAAACCATAAAGAAATATTGTTCACTAATTGGGATGCACAAATTAGAAGAGCAGAAAGGGCAGTAGAGGAGGCATCTACAGCGGCAAACACTCTCACTGATTGTGTAAATGACAATTTACGCAAAGCTAACTTGATTTCTGAAACTATTCCAGGTTATCTCCCACAGGTAAATCAATTGCAAGCAGAATGGAGGCAAAAGGCAGAAGAAAGAGCAAAATTCATCCAAGGGCTAACAAGATTAAATTGGGACTCATACTGGATGTACTTGGTAAAGCCACACAGTCAGCACAGTGCACTCAATTGTATTATCAATGCTACAGAGAAGATTGCTCCTACGCTTGCCGACTCTGTCTTCTCATGACAGTTGAATTCAGAAGTCAGTCAACCGCGTCTTCTTAAAAGTATGCTAGATGCCTGCAAGATCAAAGATCAAGTTCATAGTTAGATAGATTTAGTTTTAATTTCACTGTATTTTAGCCTAGGAAAAGGACGGTCATTGAACCGAATCCTTATTTTTTGTAATAAACTATTTTTAGAGTTAGTTAAGTAGTATTTAAACCCCTCTCATGCATTTAGAGAGGGGTCCTCGATCTTAATATTTTTGGACTTGGAGATTGCATTTCTGTACTCCATTGTCTTATATATTTTTTGAAAAGGATCACATCTGGTGATTTTCATGCGGAATTATCTTTGAAGTGTTGCATTTCTGTACCTTGGAATTTGGTTTTGCATTATAATTACTGGATAGAGTATCAGATTACATTTGAAGTCATCAAGATGAACAAGGTATTTCTATCTGTTTACTGTCGATCTCTTTTGTTTTATGATATTCGTTTTAAAATTGCTATCATTTATATGTATATTTGCTTTAACAACGCTTCCTTTTATATATCATTTCTGGGTATAATTGAAACGTTATTTTTCATAGTTACATGTAAATGGTATACAATGATGAATGCAATATGTTTATATAACTTTGTTTAATTTATTAAATAGAGTTACCTTTATTTGTTTCTGCACATTTCAATTTGATTAATAATGCATTTTCATGGTTATTGTTGAATTGGAACAATCTTAAGTTGTATTCACATATAGCTACCCAGGTTAGTATTAAAATTTCTTTATCAGTATTTAGCTTAGATTAGACAGTTTTATTTCAGTTAATTTAGTCCCATTTCCACCCATCCAATCCAATCCACTTAGTTACAAGGAAACTGGTCCTTTAAATCCAGTCGGAGCCACCATACCAAACGGAAAAGGAGTTGCCTTAAGGTCCCGACCGGGTGGTTTTCCCCGATGTTTGAAGCAGATATTTTCTAGGCTTTAACATTTTTGGCGCTAGAAGGAGGGCCTGAGCTGTGAATGGCAAGTAAATCTTTATCCACAAGCCATTCCGAGAGCAAAACACCCTCATTAACTTCTTCAATTTCTTCTGAAATTCAAAATCCTAGAGAAGAAATTGCAGAAAATATTCATACACCCACTACCAAAATCTCAAAACATTCAGACGATCAACATCCTGAGTCTCCTGAAGTTCAAGATCTAATTCATAAATTGAAAGGATTCTCATTATCTCTTGAAGAGTCTGAAATATCTGAAGGTAGTGTAACTTCAAAATTTGTTTCTTCCAAACCGCTTACTAGGCTTCAAAGTGAAAAACTTCGTATTTCTCCCAAAGAATTCCCTTTACCGAGTAGAGTCAAGACAAGAAAAACCCAATCGGAATCATCAAGTTCAACCTCTAATATCCAAATACCTATTTCCGAAATCCCTTCTCAACAAAGTACAGTCGTTTCCATATCATCTCCACAAACATCTTCTCCTCAATCCTCATCAGTCTCAACATCATCTATTCCAACAACTTCTATTCAAACACCACTAGTTTCTACTATCCCTCTAATAGTCATCCCAACAATGGCACAGAGACCATGGTCTACTCCAGGAGCAGTCAATATGGCTGCACCTTTACATGATTTACCAGACAATCCTGGAAAATGGCTTCCAAAGTTTAGCCCAGATCTTAACATTCAAGCTGAAGAACATATCAATAACTTTATGCTGGCTATTAATTTGAATGGAGTCACACAGGAAGATGTTATAGTTAGACTATTCCCCTATACTCTTCAAGGAACAACAGGATCATGGTATTTCTCATTACCATCAGGATCTATAACATGTTGGGACATTTTTGCAGATCATTTTTTAACCAAATTTGGAGATGACTGATCAATTGCAACTTTACTCAATGATCTCTCAAATTTGAAAATAGAACCCAAAGAACCTATAAAAGAATTCAATGCTAGATTCAACAAACTTCTGAATAAAATTCCTACAGATTCACAGCCCAGCGAATAGGTCAGAATTGAATGGTACATAACAGCCTTACCCTCAAACATAGCAATTTTCGTGGACAGAGATGCAAAACCTACATTAGCTGAGAATATAAAAGAGGCTATTGCAGTGGAAAAACGTATCACTTCTCTGGAAAAGAAAAATGCTCTTGAAGAAAGGAAATCAAAGAAGGTCAGCTTCAGAGATGATTCAAAGAAAAAGGCCAAAGATCCATATGACATGGAAGGTTTACAGAAAGTTCTTAAAACTATGTCAAATGAAATGGTTGAAATCAAAAAACAAGTAGCTGAAACTTCTACTAAGAAACCATTCCGAAATTTCAGAAGGAACCAAGTTGAATCTAAACCTCCTAATACAATTTCAAATGCAGAATCAGAAGAAGAGGAAGAAGAAGAAGATACATCTGTAGTATCAGACCAAGAAGATGAAAATGAAGAGATAGCTGAATTAAATGGAATGTGGGATTTTATTCTCCCTAATTCTGATAGTGAAGAAGCTATGCCTGTAAGTACTAGGAGTAAATCTACAGCAGAACCAGTGCAAGCAGTTCCTAAAAAGAAAATTGCAACTCCAAGTTCCAAAGGCAAACCCATAGTGAAGAAAACTTCTTCACTACCTACTCAAAATCAACCATCCTCTTCTAATCCTCTCACATCAACAGCAAAGACTTTGGTAGTGTCAGAACCCATGGAATACAACATTGTTGAGGACATGAAAAAGATCAAAGCTAACATTTCCTTACATGAACTCAACAAACTAAAACACCAGCAAAAGTTGTTATTAAAAGAACTTAATGCTACACCAATTGCTCCTGTACCAAGCGGTGTAGTTGCAAAAGCAGCAAGAGGAACTGGTAAGCCACCAGATAAGGTAGATGCTACTGATACTGTGCTCAATGGGGAAAAGTCAAATTCTCAAACTCCTCCTTTTATTTTGACTTATGAGATGTACAATAAAAATCTGCACAATTGTTTGATTGATTCTGGAGCTTCCTCCAATATTATGCCTACTTCTGTCTGTGCTAAATTGAATATTGAACCACAGAAATCAGCAGTTCATATTGTTCAGTTGGATCGCTCTAAAGTTCAAGTGGTAGGTGAAATCAATTCAGTTACTATCATATTAGCCTCAGATCCTATAATTGTCCAAAGAATTGATATTTTGATTGCTGATATCCCTGAATTTTATGGATTAATCTTGAGTAGGGATTGGTCTGCGAAACTTAATGGTTATATCTCAACTGATTATTCACACATGTGGCTTCCCTACAAAGGGAAACCAAATCAAATCAAAATTGAACAAGAAAAACATATGACACACACTGTCACTGAATTTGAACAGCCTAATGAACCTGTGGCATTCAACAACAATATTCTTGGAGGTTATTCTGCTGAATCATTTCTTGGAAATTTCAAAGCTCCTCAATCCCCTTTTTCTGTAAATACTTTTATTTCTCAGATAGAAAAATTTTCACAGTCTGATTCTTCCAGAATTGTAAATATTTCTGATGTAATTGTAGATAAGCCAATAGATAAATCTTTATTTTGGTCGTTATATTTTGATGGATCAAAGTCTAGTGATGGAGCTAGAGCTGGATGTATCTTAATTGATCCAAATGGGGAGAAAACCATGCTGTCATGTAGATTAGAATTGAATTTGAGTGTACTAACAATACTGAAGAATATGAAGCCTTGGTTCAAGGACTTTATAAAGCTATAGGGTTAGATGTTAAATACTTGAAAGTCTTTGGTGATTCCGAAATTGTAATTAAACAAGTTAGGAATACTATTCATTGCCTTTCAGGACATCTTAAACACTATCAAACCCTAGTGCAAGATCTCACCACTCAATTTTTAGCATTTAATATTTCTCCTATTCCTAGGAATCAGAATGCATCAGCTGACTTGTTAGCTAATGTTGCATCTAAACTCCTACCTGCTGAAGATTGCAGTCCTGATAGGTTTTCTGTAGAATTGATTTTTCGTCCATCTGTCCCAGATAATGTCACAAATTGGAGAGTTTTCTATCAAGATCAAGATATTCTAAATTTCATGACTTCAGAGATATCATATGATGATCAAATTATTGACGAAGATGATCATGATTTTCAAATTGCTTCAAAAGATAATGAAAAACCCATTCCAAAATCCGTTGTTAAATTAGAGGATTTATATGACATTAGAGACAGATTCAAGAAAGTTGTTAATTCGAAACTTCAAAGTTCCACTTTGAAGTTTGAATTAGTAAATCTTGGTTCTGATTCTAAACCTCAAAACATTAATTTAGGACTCAATTTAACACCAGAGGAAAGGAGTGTATTCATTAAACTGCTGAACAAGTATAAAAGTGTGTTTGCTTGGAATTATGATGATCTAGAAACGTATGATACTTCAATTATCCAACACACAATTCCAATGTTTCCTGATGTTAAACCTGTTCAACAAAAGTTGAGAAAGATCCATCCAAATCTCAAGAGTCAAATCAAATCAGAACTCAATAAACTTTTGAAAGCCAAAATCATTTTTCCAGTCAGGCACTCTAATTGGGTTTCCAATATGGTACCTGTAAGAAAGAAGAATGGTGATATAAGAATCTGTATTGATTTCAGAAATTTAAACAAGGCATGTTTAAAAGATAATTTCCCATTGCCAACCATAGAATAGATACTTCAAAAGGTAGCTGGTTCTGAACTTATGTCTTTTCTTGATGGATTTTTGGGCTATAATCAAGTTTTAGTTCATCCAGATGACAGATTGAAGACAACTTTCAGAAAAAAATGGGGAACTTACGCTTATCAGAAAATGCCTTTTGGTCTAATAAGTGCAGGAGCAAATTTTCAAAGAGCCATGGATATAGCATTCAAAGGTCTGATCAATAAATCAGTTGTTGTTTATCTTGATGACATAACAATGTTTTCAAAGAAGAGAGCCAATCATATACATGACTTAAAACAAATATTTGAAAGATGTAGAAGGTTTGGTATTTCCTTAAATCCGAAGAAATCTTTCTTTGCTTTAGATGAAGGAAAGCTCTTAGGATTTGTTGTGTCAAAAGATGGTATATATATTGATCCAGATAGAGTAAAAGAATTTTCTGATATTTCTTTGCCACATAACAAAAAATCCATGCAATCATTTCTTGGACAGATCAATTTTGTTAAAAGATTCATTCCTGATTTTTCTTTAATTGTTTTACCTATGCAAAATATGATCAAGAAGAATTCAGTATTCAAATGGGGGCATGAAGAGAAAGAAGCCTTTAAGGAAATTAAACAAGAAATTATTAATGCACCAGCACTGAATACCCCGGATTTTTCTAAAGATTTTACTTTGTATACTCTGGCTACTGAAACATCCTATGCAGCCGTTTTAACACAACTCAAAAATCAAGAAATCGAAGCACCAATTTCTTTCTTTAGCTCAAATCTGCAAGGAGCTGAGCTTAATTATTCCGATGTTGAAAAACAAGCCTTTGTTGTGTTTAAATCAATTAAACATTTCAGACCTTTTCTCTTGAAAACACATACACAAATTATTGTCCCATTCTCTGCAGTGAGGCAATTATTAATTCAGAGAGAAGTAGGAGAGAAGAGAGCTAACTGGGTGACAGCCTTGCAAGAATATGATATTGATATTAAACCAGCTAAGATTGTTAGAGGACAAGGTTTTTGCAGATTATTAGCAGGAGTGCATAACAAACCAGAAAGTCAAGATTCAAATCAAGATATTCAAGTAAATCAGATAAGTGTTACAGATGTTGAATCTCAATACGCTGATCTCATTTATTACTTGAAAAATGGGTATGCTCCTTCTAACCTCAGTTATAAGAGAAAACGTGCTTTAAGGTTGAAAGCTGATAAGTACCAGATCATTGATAATGTGTTATTTAGAAAAAAATATGATTCAATTTTATTAAGATGTTTAGAAAAGACTGAAGCTAAAAAGGTTTTGCAGGAATTACATGATGGACCAGCAGGAGGTCATTTTGGAGGTGATACCACGGCTCACAAAATAATTCGTGCTGGTTATTACTGGCCTACCCTTTTTAAAGATATGCATAATTACGTAAGGAAGTGCCAAATTTGTCAAACTGCAAGTGGAAGACAAAGGAACCCAGCTTTTCCTTTGCAACCAGTAACTATTGAACAACCATTCGAACAATGGGGGCTTGAAATTATTGGTGAGATAGTACCTCATTCTTTCAAACAGCACAAGTACATCCTTACTGCAACTGATTACTTTACGAAATGGGTAGAGGCAATTCCGTTGAAGGTAGCCAATTCTGATGCAATTATTGATTTTATAGATCAATTCATCATAACCAGGTTTGGTGTACCTCAAGCTCTTGTTTTTGATAATGCATCTTACTTCTCTGGAAATAGTTTAATTGAATTTGCTTTCAAAAGAGGTTTTAAATTAAAATATTCAGCAAATTATTATCCACAAGGTAATGGTTTGGCTGAATCCACTAATAAAAACCTTATCAAAATTATTAAAAGGACCGTTGATCAAAATCAAAAGAATTGGCATAAATCTTTAATCTTTGCGTTATGGACTGATCGTATCACTAAAAAATCTTCAATAGGGACTTCACCTTTCAATCTGGTTTATGGAAAAGAAGTTGTGATACCTTCAAATTTAACTCTTCCATCATTAGCCCTAATACAGTTTATTAAAGAAAATCCTTCATCATCCATTCAATTGAGATATGATCAAATCCTTAAACTAGAAGAAGATAGGGATAAAGCAAAAATTACTCATGAAAAACATCAACAACTTGTAAAATCTTCTTTTGATGCAAGGTCTACCGGCTCAAAAATTTTGTCAATTGGTGATCTCGTTTTGAAATGGGATAAAGCACACGAAGAAAAAGGTAAACATACCAAATTTCAGAAAATATGGCTTGGACCATTTCAGATCGTTGAGAAGATAGGCTCAAATACATTCATACTCCAAGATCTAACAGGTAAGAGAGAGTCTCTTCCTGTAAATGGGCTTATCTTGAAGAAATTTTTTTCCTAAGGAGGTAACCCCTTCTTAAACTGTATATATTTCTTTTTGCAGATTTTGATTGCTTTTTTTATTTTCGCAAATAAAGGTTGTTTATAAGTCTCTGATTGACTGTTTACTATTTAAGAAAATTTATTCGGAAAAATATTATAAATATTTATTTCGTGTAAATAAGAATTTTTAAAAGTAATGATTACAGTTTTTGAATAGTTTAAAATAAGATGTTAAGACTTTGAAAAGATTATTTCAATCATTTACATGATCTTTTGAAAACTTAAGGGAAATATAAATCATCATAAGTTTATCAAGCAGAGAAAGGTTATCTGTAAAAGTAAAGATTTTTCAAAAGTTTTGGAACTAAAAAAAAAAAAAAAAACTCTGAAAATTGTCATCCATTCATTCTTAAGGATAAAACTATTTCACCCCATCCATTTAAGTTGTGGTTTTTTAGAATGTAATTCTAAGAAATTATACGAAAATTTTAAGAGATAAGAGGTCTCATTATGAGCCGACTTACTATGTTCATAAGGAGTAATAAAACTGACATTACCAATACTGCATACCAAAATAGGGTAATGGCTTATAGATATAAGACAAGGGGTCTCATCACGAGCCAGCTTGTTCAGTTTAATTATAACTGGTGAATGGCATTGTTATCAACTGGCCACCAAACCAGAACAATGGTTCTTAAAATAAAAAATAAATAAAAGACAAAAAACATGAGATAATAGATCTTATGAATTTATCTTTTAAAAGGTCATAATTTTAGTTGGATGGGACAATGAATGGTTAATGGTTTAAAGGTAACCCTGTCGAGACTATAAACGTTTGTTGGCAGCAAAGGCAATACCTATGGCAATAGAGTATATTATAAAACCAAAACTTGGAGAAATCCACTTACTTCATTATTAACACCAATCAAAGCTTGAAATAACCCAAAATGCTTTTATTTTTCTTAAAGAATTAGAAAGAAGTTATGAAATGATTTTTATTTCCCTTTCATAAGTTACATTTTATTTGAATTATCCTAAGATAGTTTTCATCATCTTTAAAAATCTTTACTTACTAAAGATATAATGTTCATTTTATTTTTCAGAGATAACTGTTTCTTCCAGTGAATTGCCAATTGTTGTGGCTAGCAACAACCCCCCTTTTTATTTTTGTAATAATACTAAATAAAATGGGGACCCTTAGTTTAAAAATCCAAAAAACAATTAGGATTTGTTTGCCTTAGAAAATAAAACTTTCTATCATAAACCTATAAAAATCCCTTTGAAAGAATATTGCGAAAATCTTAAGTTTATGATAGATTTTAATAAAAATGCTCTTTGAACAAGATAGCGCATCCATAAATAATATATACCTTTGATAAAACGCATTAGTCACAGATCGCATAGCGCAAAAAACAGAATTGGTTAATGAATATCTTTTGTGCTCTTTTAAAACATGCGCTTTTGCGATTTTGCGTTATACGCTCCTTTCAAATATGCGATTTTCTGATATGCGCTGTTGTGATTTTTGCAATATGCGTTTTGCGCTATTGCGCAATTCCCTTGCGCTATTCTTTATGACTGTGATGACTTCATATTGTGATATTGCGACATTGCGATATTGCGATATTGCGCAGCAAATCGTAGATCGCAATGTCGTAGATTCATGTAGGCGCGCTATCCCAAGGCAATCTGTCCATATGTCAAATCCGTTATGCGCTTTAATGATTATATTAAATGATTGGATTGATTATTAATGTGAAATGAGATTGTGTTTAGAGTGAAAGTCATTTCGCAATTAAAATATTATATTTCATCCGCATTCAAATTCAAAACAGTCTCGTCACCTTTCTAATATCATTACTCTCATTTATTCATAAAACGCAGGCACGAAGGATCGAATTACTATACAAAGTTTCCAGTATACACTATGGGGAAGAAGGAGAAGAGCTCAAATTCTGAGAACAAAGAAATGGCTTCTCTATACACAGACACCGCCTATAACAAGGATGTTGGCATTTCTACTTGGGAAGGAATGTACAATCTGTTAGAAGATGAAAACCCTGTGGTGATAAAAGTTGTAGCTACAGCAGGTTCCAAAGATTCGTCTGAAGCAAATCTTAGAGACTTGGCTTGCTCATTTCTGCATAGAATAGCAGCAAGGCCAAGGATTCTCCCATACACAGACATGGTGAGATGGGTCCTGGACAGCGCTGATATTTCAGACAGGCAATTCAAAACTCCATCTGAAAAGCTAATTGGGTCATTTACCATAGAAGATGTGAGATTAATGTATAAGCTGCCAGAACCACAGGCGACTTACAACATAAAATTCATGGAAGATTTTGCCAGAGAACACGCGAATTTGGCAGAATGCACAAAGGAGTGGACTAAAAGAAGTGAACCATTGAAGAAAAACAAACAAGGTATGTACAGCACGGGTTCGCTTACCTCTCCTTATTGTTTTACTGCTGCCATGTTATGCAGGCTTTTTGGAAAGCCTGACATAAATATGATTTTACCCGAATGGCTTCCTTTGTTGAATGCGGCCATTAATTCTACAATTGTAGACTGGGCCAAAATCCTATCTGATACTATGACCACTGCTATTTTTCAATACCGGACCAAACAAAATGTTTCCCAGCGGGTTTATCCGCCTTTTTATTTATCTGCTTATGTCATGGACGCCATCTGCTATGTCTCTAAATTCCCTGTAATGGGCTGGAAATGGACTATCCAAGACCCTTTTCCCATTCATGTGTACCATAAAGAACTGTGGGAATCTAAGTTTGTTCCCCATTTTTATCAAATTTGTCATGGAATCATGCTGCCATTGTACAGAACATTGTATAACAAGGATCCCCCGAGGTTATCCTCAGAAACAGAGGTTGATATTCTCCCCGTCGCAAGATGGTTTTGGGATTAGGGTTTTTGGAAGTTATGTTTCTCCACATGTGTTACCCTTATATGTTCCAGATAGACTTGTAGCCCGGGAAATTGCTTATCAGACCTGTAGTCAGGGAGGTATGACAAAAGACTTAAAAGACAAGAAAAAGGGCATTTGGCCACAATTTCCCATAAAATGTGGAACATTTTCACTGTTGGATATTGGTCATGCATTTCATGAGATAGGCAACATTACATGCCTACAACTGTTCAAATTCTCCAGAAGGTTATTCGACCAAAATGATATTGTTAAGAATTTTACCAATGCAATCAAAGTAAAGGAATTTGTCGCAGAGCAAGATCTTTTTGATGATATGTTCCAGGCAAGAAATTCATTTAAAGAAGTTTTGAATTCAGCTAGAGAGCAGCTATCTCCAGGGGATTTTCAGGAATTCAAATTGTACAGAGAAAGGAGACTAATTCCTATTCCGTTGGATAATTTACGCATAGAGCCTACAAAGGAGAAAAATCCTAGTGTTAGTCTTAACAGCAGTTCAAGCATAAGTAAATCCAAATCAAAATCTGACAGAGATTCTGAACACTCCAATACATCCAAAGAAATGGAAGATAAAAGGGAAGAATCCATCAAAGATTCTGCACAACCTAAAGAGCTTGCTCAACAGAAAATTTTGATTTCTCAACAAAAAAATCCTCCTTCACCCAATGTACAGCAACAGTCAGTCACCATGGAGTTAGATAAAGAATGGGAAACCTTTAATCAATTGATTAATGTAGAGGGACAGAATTTACAGACCCCTGTCCAAACAACCAAAGTTTTGAATGCAGGAACAAGCAGCACAGCCGCAGTAACAGAGCACATTCCAATCACACCCTCCTCTGAAATTGTACTTAATGTAGAGGACATTCCTCCTCTAGATGTATTTTACAGCCCAAAATACAAAGCAGTAGTAAAGAGACAAAGGAAAAAGAGAAAAATAGAAAGTGCAATTGCTACTGAACCAGAACAAGTAGATTTTTTATGGAAAGATCCTACTACAGAGCCTACTCATAATCTCACTAAATTATCTCAAATAACAGGAGCTTATGCTTCTGCAACAATTGATAAAGCAGTTGAGATACAACTTTTGTTGGATGAAAAAGAAGAACAGATAAAGGCTCTGCAACAGCACTTGCAACAGGTACAGGCCAATCAGGAAGCACAATTAAAACTTGAAGAGTTACAACAACAACTTCAAGAAATCCAAGAACAGCATAAGGATGATCCTAAGCTTCTAGAATTCATTTCAGAAACCATCTCTTTGAACAATCAACTACTGCAACAAGAGGAAGTTTTCTGCCAAAAAATATTGCAATGGAATTCTTTGTGCCAAGAAAGCGATAAAATCACAAGTCATGTCATAGATCTATGAAATGATTATGATTTGATTAATGAAAAGATTAATGATTATTTAGCATGGCAAAAGACAGAAGAAGGCAGAAAAGCTGGTGCACCCATCATTAATGAAAACCATAAAGAAATACTGTTCACTAATTGGGATGCACAAATCAGAAGAGCAGAAAGGGCAACAGAGGAGGCATCTACAATGGCAAACACTCTAACTGATTGTGTAAATGACAATTTACACAAAGCTAACTTGATTTCTGAAACTGTTCCAGGTTATCTCCCACAGGAAAATCAATTGCAAGCAGAATGGAGGCAAAAGGCAGAAGAAAGAGAAAAATCCATCCAAGGGCTAACAAGATTGAATTGGGACTCATACTGGATGTACTTGGTGAAGCCACACAGTCAGCACAGTGCACTTAATTGTATCATCAATGCTACAGAGAAGATTGCTCCTACGCTTGCCGACTCTGTCTTTTCAGGACAGTTGAATTCTGAAGTCGGTCAACCGCATCTTCTCAAAAGTATGCTAGATGCCTGCAAGATCAAAGATCAAGTTCATAGTTAGATAGATTTAGTTTTAATTTCACTGTATTTTAGCCTAGGAAAAGGACGGTCATTGAACCGAATCCTTATTTTTTGTAATAAACTATTTTTAGAGTTAGTTAAGTAGTATTTAAAACCCTCTCATGCATTTAGAGAGGGGTCCTAGATCTTAATATTTTTTGGACTTGGAGATTGCATTTCTGTACTCCATTGCCTTATATATTTTTTGAAAAGGATCACATCTGGTGATTTTCATGCGGAATTATCTTTGAAGTGTTGCATTTTTGTACCTTGGAATTTGGTTTTGCATTATAATTACTGGATAGAGTATCAGATTACATTTGAAGTCATCAAGATGAGCAAGGTATTTCTATCTGTTTACTGTTGATCTCTTTTGTTTTATGATATTCGTTTTAAAATTGCTATCATTTATATGTATATTTGTTTTAACAACGCTTTCTTTTATATATCATTTCTGAGTATAATTGAAACGTTATTTTTCATAGTTACATGTAAATGGTATACAATGATGAATGCAATATGTTTATATAACTCTGTTTAATTTCTTAAACAGAGTTACCTTTATTTGTTTCTGCACATTTCAATTTGATTAATAATACATTTTCATGGTTATTGTTGAATTGGAACAATCTTAAGTTGTATTCACATATAGCTACCCGGGTTAGTATTAAAATTTCTTTATCAGTATTTAGCTTAGATTAGACAGTTTTATTTCAGTTAATTTAGTCCCATTTCCACCCATCCAATCCAATCCACTTAGTTACAAGAAAACTGGTCCTTTAAATCCAGTCGGAGCCACCATACCAAACGGAAAAGGAGCTGCCTTAAGGTCCCGACCGAGTGGTTTTCCCTGATGTTTGAAGCAGAGATTTTCTAGGCTTCAACAGGT
>JAXQQM020071555.1:0-84346 GCA_034641835.2 Pinus albicaulis | reverse complement strand
GATCTAGATATGTCATTAATTCTTCACTTAAACCATTCCATCATTTATTCTTCAGATATTCAATAAGCAGTAAACATGTGCAGTAAGAACAGAATAAACCATCACACAAAGCATCACACATGAACACCAGGATTTTTAGGTGGAAACCCAAAACGGGAGAAAACCACCGCTGCAGTTGCTCAGCCTTCAATATTTTATTATAGAGAAAACATCTTACAACATATGTGCTGGCGCAGACTTGACCAGCACGCAGGCACCCACCTGCGCTCGTTTACCAGCCTCTCCTGGAAGGGAGCTACGACCCCCTGACTCGTTTACCAGCCTCTCCTGGAAGGGAGCTACGACACCCCGATCTCGTTTACCAGCCTCACCTGGAAGGGAGCTACAACCCCCTGACTGAAGGCTACAACCCTCAGCACCACCTTGGACCACGTTTCATCAATTTTCACACTGGATCCAACAACTTCAATAGAACAACACTTGCAGGCCACGTTTCATCATATTTTCATACTGGACCCCTTCCATACTTTTAAGCACAAACATACATCACCAACAGATACTTATCAACACAGATCAGATAGCAGAAACACAGCAGAACAGATCAGATATTTCATACCCCTTGCTTCAGCAAACCCTAGTTTGCATACGCGCTTTTACTTCACTGATGTCGCGTATATACGCGCTTCCGTCCACACAAACCAACGTATACCACAGTGTATATTTTATTGCGCATACGCGCTTTCTCTTCGCTGAAGCTGCGTATATACGCGCTTCCTCCGCGGCGAAGTAGCGTATAGATCTTCAATTATTACAGAGCAGCATACTTCATCAGATCAGATATTCAGTTCAGATCTACCCTTTTGCTTCAGACAGATGTTCGCCTAGATGCTCGCCTCATCACAGATCTAAGTCTTCCATAATCAGATCTAGCAAATACAAGAGCAATTCAGATCTAGATCCCCTTCTTCATCATTGGTGCATCATACATTCAGATTTATCATTCAAGTGTAACCCTTTCCATTCAGATATACTTCAGAGAGAAGTATTCATTCAAGCTCAGACATCTTGCACCGCACACCTCATTTTCACAATGAATTTCTTCTCCTTATATAGGTTTACCCTTTTCAATACCATGAGCCCCCTTTTACCATACTATGGACCAAAACAATACCATAAGCCCAAAACTACCTGGACGGGGTCAAATAGGCGGATCATTACCCAATACAATGGGTTAATACCATGGTGGTTACCCTTGGGTTTGCACTTTTTGAGCGCTTTTTCCCATACGCGACTTGGCACATTATTTTCCGCGTGCATACGCGACTTCCCTTAGGCCAATCCGCGTATACAAATATACATACTCTTTTCATCATATTTTGAGCACATTCTGAATTCCTTTCTTCATTGCCTTCTGTACACACTGTAGAAACATCATATTTTCTTTATCAGAAACATATTCTCTCAAGCACAACTTCATCAACTAAGTTGTCATCATCTTTATCAGATGGGTTGCCTTTCAAGGACAACACTCAGCATCAAACATTATATCACCTCAGATTTACATCATTTTGAATCCCAACCAACCTCTAGGGTGTTAAATCCCCGAAACAGACGTGGATAAAAATTCCACCATGACGAGGCACAGAGAAACCTAAATCTGGAGTGATGATGCGCTTTACGTGCAGAATAATCCCAATGGCAGTACTATATATTAAATCGTTTTAAAATCTGAGGTACCAGGATGGGTGGTCATATCAACCCAGGCGCATGTACATGATAAGGCCAAACGCATGAGGAAAGTCCATTCATAATAATATGCACTTCGAATTTTATGAAAAGGCTATAACCATATATATAACGTAAACATCATAACGATGGCTATTAGAAAGGTCGAAAGTGCCTTGGGGCAACAACTCATACAACGCATTTTATATAATATATGTTCATAGTCCATATGGTTTACGTGTGAATTCAATAAATTCATAAATGGGATAGATGACCATTAAGCTAAAGGAGAGTGGCTATACGAGACCTGTGTAAAGAATAGGTTCGTATAAAACATCTCCCTAATTATAATAAAAATAACATAAGACGAGAGATAGTGGTAGAGGGTATTATTGCAACATGATGAAATGAAAACTATCATAGTGAAAAGATTGAAATGTCATAATAACCCTAGGCTCACAAGCTTGCATTCGCAAACGAAAAAAAAAATTCCTGGGTAAAATTAGAGGTGTGACATCAAGATGCATGTGAGGCTATCTGGATGAGGAAGATCTTATTTGGTTTGTTCTG
Source organism: Pinus albicaulis (assembly GCA_034641835.2). NCBI lineage: Eukaryota > Viridiplantae > Streptophyta > Pinopsida > Pinales > Pinaceae > Pinus > Pinus albicaulis. Next base: position 82,051 of record JAXQQM020071555.1, on the reverse strand, counting down.
TTCACATTTATATCCTATAGTGATACATTGTGATAATCAAAGTTTCATTAAACTCTCGATTAATCCTTTGTTTCATGATAAATCTAAACATAGTGATATCCGGTATCATCATATCAGATATTGTGTGCAGTGGAAGATCAAGATGTAGATATTCTGACGAAGGCGCTCACCAGGAGCAAAATTGAATACCATAGAGGTAGGATCGGGGTGAAGGATAATCCCTATCTTATTGAGAGGGAGTGTTGAGATTCAACAAGATTATGAGCTTAGTGAAAATGAGTCGCCTTCACTAAGTGGGCCCACAGGCTATTTTTAGGTGCAATTCTATTTTTACACTATGTCTATTTTTAGACATGGTGATCATATTTCATAAGTTGTAGGATGCTATTTGTGGATGGTTGGTCAAGTTGGAAAAATAGATGAAATTCTATTTTTAGAATACTGGGAGAGGTTTATTTATAGATCGTCGATGTAAAAATAGAAGTGTTGATTATTATTATCTCTTAATAATAATCTGGCAATAAACAAAAACGTATTCTCTTGGAGCACTTAATTTCAATGTACAGATTTGGCAAATTAGTGGGCTAAAGGAATTACGCAATTCCTAGGGTTTAATGGTGGTTCATGCATGGAGGACTAAGCTAGAACTGAAGTGGAAAAGTTATGATAGAGTTGGAAGAGTAGTTCATCGAGTTGTTATTCAGTTTAACTCAGTTAATGGAGTTAAACTAAATTGAGCTAGTTGTATCTAGTCTAACGGAATGATACACTATTGAGAGTCGAGTGAATTAAATTAGTTAATTAATTCACAAATAATAACTCATTAATCAACTGAACAATACAACAGTTATCTAGAGTGCATGTCAGTTCCAGTGGAGACCTAGTGGAGAGAGAGGTGAAGGGGCAAAATGGACTACCTGTTGTGACTATAGTGATGCATTTATTGCACCACCCACACATTGGAGTTTCCAATGAGGATTGTGCAGTCAAGGCAAGGGTAATTCGAATTCATTCAGAGCTGTTCTTCAGCAGGGATTACGCAGTGGAGGCGGGTTATCAGGTGGCAAGAAATCAGTGCATGGATTTGCATATTTCTTCTGATTAGTGTGTGACGATTGATTGTACTGAGAGCTCAATGTACTAATCTTTGTATGAGATTGTTACATCATATCCATGATACATAATATATCATATTTGGGGTTTTCAGCTTCATGCTTTCCCGTTAAACAACTGTGTTATGTGCGATTGTTTTTATTTGCCTCATGTGTTTGCAATTAATTTTAATTTCTGCAAAAGATTAACAGTGGAAGGATTCTGTATTTAGCAAGAAGATAAATATTGTTAGATCAGGAGAATCTGGATATATACATGCATATTGTATATAATTTCTACATGTATCAATTGTTATTTCAATTGATAAAAATATTATATATAACATTAAATTAAATTAATGTATTATATTATAAAACTTATTAAATTTAGTTATTATATATAACATTTATTTAATAATTATCAAATTAAAATTTTAAACCGTAATTAAATAACGAAAAATAGTGGATAAACTTTCAAAAAATTAATTCCCTAAAAACTCAAGCTTGCATTCTATGTTTCACCATTATATTCATGTTGACCTTTGTTGACTATGATGCCTATGTTGACTATATTTGACCATGTCAACAATACTCAACCATATTTAATATGTTCTAGTTTATAGATTAATATATAGTTAAAACATTATAAATGTGTAGAATAATATATCATTAATGTGTCTTTAATATTATATTTCTCAGTAGATTGATAAATTATTAATGTGCCATAAATGGGATATATTTTCATACCATTCCAACATTACAATATTAAACCCTAACATTAAAAAACCTAATATAATAAACCATAATATTAATATTATAAACCTTAATATTAAACCCCATTAATATAAATTATAAATCCATATTAAACTATAATATTATAAACCCTAATATCAAACTTCATTTTTGTAATGTCACAATACAACATTGAATAAATTGCAATGTAATGTAACATTTCAAGAATTATGTGAGATTGATTATTGCATTGAGATAATGTTTTTCGCAGTGTGACGTTGGATAGATTTTTGTACAATTCCAATATCACAATATTAAACCCTAATACTGTAAAACTCAATATAATAAACTGTAAAATTATTATCATTATTAACCATAAGATTATAAACCCTAATTTTAATATATTAAGCCCTAGAACTATAAACCCTAAGATTAATTATATAAAACCTCATATTAGTATTAGATCCTAAGATTAATATCGTAAAACCTGGGATTATAAATCCTTAGATTATAAACCATAAGATTAATATTATAAAACCTAGGATTATGAACCTTAAGATTAATATTAAACCAATATTAATGTTGAGCATGCCTTGCCATGGTTTTTAAAAGTTAATTATGGTGACTATGGTTAACCAAATATGACTATCCTTGACCATGGTTGCCCTTGGTTGCCTATGGTTGAACAGGAATGACCACGATTGACAAACGTTAAGCATGCTAAATAGAGTTAACTATTGTTGACAATGGTTGACCATAGTTTGACTATTGCTCACTCTAGCCATCCATTATAAGCCTCCATGAACAACCATGGCCATCCATTATGGTTCAATATAGGTCACTTATAGATAGAACATGATTCCTAAGCTAAGTATGGTTCACCATGGTAGTCAATTTGACTATTGCTGACTATGATACCCATGTTGACTATAGTTTACCATGTCAACAATAGTCAACCATAACTAAGATGTGTTAATGTATAGATTAATTTGTATTTAAATGTTTATAAATGTGTAAACTAATATATTATTAATGTTTCATTAATGTTATATTAAATTTTTAAAAAAAATATTTTAATGTTTTGTTAATTTAATTAATAATATTTCTTTATTAATTTTATATAATATTAAATATTAATATATTAATTATATATTAAATAAGTAGTATCATATTGATAACATAATTATTACTAAAATATTTTTTAATTAAAATATTTATATATTAATGTTATAAACGGAAGGGATATATATGGGTTATATTGTATTTATATTATGATTTATAACATTATAAACTCACATATTAAATATTACCTTTAAAGTTTATATTATATTTTATAATTCCTAATAAAAAAAAATTAGAAAACGGTAGGCATATTAATAAACTCAAGGGATTAATATTATTAAGTCAAAGGATTATTAACTTAAAAGATTGATATTATAAATCCTTGAATTAATGTTATAAACCGTTAAGATTAATTATAAACATAAAAAATTAGTATTTAAACCTAAAAAATTAATATAATAATAATAATAATAATAATAATAATAATTTATTATTTTAATAATTTCAAGTCCAAATAATTATTATAAAAAAAATCTTACAAATAAAAGATTAATAAAAATGTATAAAGAAAATTTTATTGAACTTTACTAATATTAGAAAATGTATTATAAATCTTCTTAAAATTATTAAAAGAAATTAAGCCTTGATTATGGTTGGTTAAAGTTGAGCATTGTTGATCATAACTTACTATAACCTATTAACCATAGCTAGACGACCAAAGTTGATTCACAATAACTATATAAATAAACAATATTGACTATCATTATTTATGGTAAACATATAGTTGATTAAGATTGACTATAATTAATTATTTAATAAGTTGTTGTTAAATTTGATTACAAAATGTAACTATATTTTATTTTGTCATCATATTCACTTTCAATATGTGTCAATAATCAGCTATAAACATGTTAATATTCACATTCACATTAAAAATAAATATTTAATAATATTAATATTAATATGTATTATTAATTATTATTAAAAAGAAAATATCATTAATATTATTTTTTTAATAATATTAAATTGTTAATTAAATAGTATTAATGTTAACATGTTATACATCTTAATATTATAAACAATTGTAAAATTTTTGAGAGTGCAAGGTTATGTGATCCATAACATATTAGATATAAATCTTCCGGGAAATCACATGAGAATTTTAGGAATGACACATTTCGAACTACCAACTGTAATTCATAGTCAGGATAAACAAAAAATATAAGGTCAAAAATAAAAATAGAAAACATAACAAACCCAACCCTAAAAACGCTAGTCAAAACTAAAAATAATATAAAATCAAAACTAAAAACTAAAATGACAAAATAAAAATAATAATAATAATAATAAGAACAATAATAATAAATAAATAAATAAATAAAATAAAATTAAAATTAAAATTAAAATTAAAATAAAATTAAAATAATAATCAAAGTCCAAATAAATATAAAGGAATTAATCCATAAATAAATACATTAATAAATAAAATGTTTAATTAGGATTAAAATACAAATAAAAATAAAATAAAACTAAAAATAAAGGACTTAATCAATAAATTAATAAATAAATACATTAATAAAATTTTAGAAATAAATACATTAACAAAATTTTAGAAATAAATACATTAATAAAATTTTAAAAACTAGAATAAAAAAAATAATAATAATAAATAAATAAATAAAATTAAAAATAAAGAATTATTATTTTTATTTTTATTATATCTATATAACTAAACCAATAAATAAATAATAAAATAAAATAAAAATAAAGAATTTAATCAATTAATAAATAAGTAAATTAATAAATACATAAAATTCCAATAAAAAAAAAATTTGAATAAAAATAATAAAATAAAAATAAAGAAAATAATCAATAAATTAATTAATAAAAGTATAAGTCAAAACATTAATAAATAAATAAAATTAAAACTAGAATAAAAATATAAATATAAATATAAAAATAAATTATTTTTATAAATATCAAATCATAGAATAATAATAATATGATCAAAAACATAAAAATAAAAATATTAAAGAAAAAGAAAGGAAGGACCCTTACAAGGAGTGAAGAGATGGAATCTGCTAACCTTCCATCCATCATCCCTATTCAACGTACAAGGCCTCTTCTCAAACTCTATCACCTCCCTAAATTTCCGGTGATGAAAATGATCAACCCTAGCATGGACTCTAGCATCTTCCAAACAAATATGATGCTTCGTATTCTCCACATGCTCAGCTAGGGCTGAGGACTTGGTTCTACCAAGCCTAATATCCGCGGAATGCTCCTAGATCCTCTTATTAATCCATCGAGGAGTTTCGCCAATGTAGGGAGTCCCACAAGAGCATGGGATAAAATAGATAAAGTGGAAGTATAAAAAAGTGAATGATGAATATAAACCCTTAACTTGTATTCTATAACAAAATATTTATAATTACACTGTATAATAAAAATAAAGTTACAAATCATATTGTTTAAAATTTTTATTTTATATATTAAAAATTGCTAATGTCTTGTTTAAAAAATATTATTAAAAATCCAAACAAAATTAAGTTAAAATTCGATAAATTTAAACTTTACCACTTAAAAGATAAATCTCTTAAGCATCATAACAATGTCAAATTCAACCTATAAAATAAAAGCCAAGTTCCTTTTTAGATAAAGTTATCCCATCAATTAATGTATATACTTTTTAAACTAAGTTATTCCATTGAGTAATGTGTATAGGTTTCAACGAAACATTCCAGGTTAATTAAGATAAAGATTGATATCTTTATTTGTTTTAGGCATTTCCATCGATCGGGAGGCTCCACTACAAGCTGACCCTTTTTTTTTTTTTTTATGGTAGCTCCAACTTACAATATTGCACCAACTCACCCATTTTTTCATATGATAGACTTACCGGTAAGCAATCTGACAATTGTGTTCAAGAAAGAATGGCATTTATGGAGGAAACGTCGAAGAGATTACATAAATCGCTGTTGATGTTGTTCTTATTATTGCGCTCTTTACTCTTTTTTCACGTGATAAACTTAGCAGTAAATAATATGACAACTTAAGTGAAGAAAATATGACATTTGTGGAGGAAATATTAAAGAGTTTATAGAAATCAATATTGTTTTGCATCAGGATAACCGAGCAACTCATTACCTTGTTCGAATAGTTAACTAATTTCACCTAATGTGATTTTATTATCACATTATATGCAGTAAAGGAGAATAATCCCCACTACAATATACTCTTGCGAGATTTACATTGCGGGATATTATCACCATTTGATTCCTCATTCCACTTTGTAACACCGCGACCTACCTACATGATAATCATATAAGCAAATTATAAAATGAAGAAATAAGATTGAGATGCATGGAAAATTTTAGGGGTTAATATTCGCTCGTGGGCTAATTTTCCATGGTTTTTCCAAAAAAAGAGTCGCCAATTTCCACTTTTTTATAAAAATGATTTGCCCAAATTTTATAGTATAAAATTATTTTACGTTAAAAATCACCAATATTATATAGAAAATATATATAATATCATTATAAATTTGAATAATTTTACAAATACATCAATAAACATTTTATAGTTTGCATATTAGGGACTAGTGAGATTCGCCAATTTTTTAAACTTCAAGATAATCTTCCATCCTTGAAATTATCCCTATTGAGATGAGATCACATGCATGAATAGCCAGGAATGTTTGAGGCTTTTGAGACTAGCCACTTTAATGTTACGTGTTCCTTCAACCAGAGCGGCCACTCTCGGATATGTGGGCGACTGCATCATGAATGAAATGCTCGTGCTTTCACTTCGTTGTTGCTGAATACTAGAAGAAGGGGTTGTGACAGCAAGGCCACCCTTGGCCTTGGTTTACCTTGGTTACAACCTCAATCTGTGTGTAAGTACATCCAATTTTTTCCTGCCCAATCAATTTCACATCCGGCAATCTCACACTTCTCTGATTCTATGCTGGCGAATTCAAACAAACTAATCTAGTCATTTTTTTTTATATCTCAATTCAGAGAATTGGGATATTAATTCAACATTCCTCCATAGCTATAACCCGACAGTCCCTTTACATGTGCATGTATTAGACCCCGTTCACATATTTCATATTTCATATTGTGCCAACTAACCATTATACGTAATATATCCATGTATATACTACAGCGCCCTTCAATTATTAACGAACTCCAACAATAATCGACATCCCTTTATTAACTCGTAAACCTTAATACATATTTGATTGGGCCCCACACATACAATTGCGAAATACATACACCGTACCTTTAGTTAAACTTCGTGCAAATCCTGCAGGCGATCACCGTTAGATATCGAGCCTCCAGATCAACGGTATGTATCAATATCTCTCGGCGTCATGATACGGACTTTCACCAACCAATAAAATGCACACCAGTACCTCATTTATCATTTGCGCACCTCGTTTATCGTTCGCGCATCTACAGCAAACGACCACCATCCGATGGCTCTTTCCCAGATCAACGGCATGTACACATATTGCTCGGCATCTTGGTACGAACGTTAACATGCGATGGCGTGCTTTAAAAGGTGGTTTTCCAATTTCGTTCAGGGACACGTGTCAGCAGCTCTATGGAATCGCTCCCAACTCCTCAAATACCGCTCACCGTATAAAGGTGGTGCGATGAAACCCACCATTCGCTCCAAACCACTATTACTGTTCATCGGGTTATGGTTCCACTTCTCCGCTCCAGGTTCCGCTTCTAGTTCAGCCCGTTCTATATAAAAAGGTTATTTTCATCCATTTAATCCAACGCAGAGTTCTGCCCACAGATAACCCTTGTGGCTATGTTTCACAGTGCTCACAAGCCTTGGACAACTAATCATACCTCCACGATAACTTCAATTGATCCCGACGGACATGGTCTATCATCGGATCCTTATCATCGGATCATCGAGAACACGCATACAATCAAAACACAACACTGACAAGAAAGTCACTTTCTTCAATGACACATAGTATTTGTTAACCAGAGTTAAAACCCCACCATGATTTCTCAACAGGATTTTCACTTTTAACTTCATACGCAGAAACTCATACTATACATAATTACAGAGAATAATCAACAAACGCACGAACATGCAAGGTATTCCCCACACAGAGTTAAGCAACAAATGCACAATTACACTGAGGTAATCTCCTCCTACAAGACGACCAAGAAGACATAAAATCACACATGGGGCTTATAAACAGTTCTCCAAAATAGATATATATACATACATATACAGGTGATAAATCTCAGCTGATTCTTACAATTTCATGATAGGCTAGATATTCAATTCGGTGGCCATTATCCCCTACTCTATTGCTGAAGAGGTTGTCTACCTCTCTAACTCTCTCTCCCCCTCTCTCTGTCCTCTCTCTTGTTTTTTCTCTAACCCCTTTAGGGTTACATTTATACAAATAGTTCATCAACTCTTAGTATTCTAATTCCTGAATCTAGACTCAATAACTGAATTAATCCGAAACTGACTCTTCATATTCCTATCTCAACCAATGACTTGAGAACAATTATAATTTCCTACCAAAACATCCAAAATATTAATATTTACAAGAAATTCAAAGAACATGGGACCCCTATGTCTACTTATGTAGAAAGAAACTTTTGAGCCTAATGCCCTTGCATCAGACTCCTGAGCTTCAAAATTTTCATGGTCTCCTGATCATGTGCTCCATCTCTCTACCTCCAGGATCCCATACTTCGTTTTGCTACAGTCCATCAGCTACCTCATTCTTCAACTGACCTTCTCCAGGCTTCCAGACTTTGTTCTGTAATCTGTCCCCAGCTATGCTTTCATAATCTTCCATTGTCTTTCTCCTGCTGAAACTCCCCTGCTTTCCTGCTACTGTCTGCTACTCCTAAGTCACCCTCATCATCAGTCTTCTGATGTACTCAATATCTATGTCCAGCTTATCTTCTAGCTGGAAATTATCTTGCCCTCTGTTGCTGCCTTCAATCTCTGTCACTGCCAATATTGTTGCTCTTGCTATCTCACATGCTACTAACATGTTTATTTCTTCTTCAAGTGTCATCCTCCATGTTGTGTCTGTTGCCACCATGGGTGTTGCTGCTGCCAATGTTGCCTCTGCGCAACCAACCTGAATATCCCTTAGGATATTTCCCTCTGTAGCACCTTCCTTTTGTTCACCATCTGCAATTTCACTCTCAGAAAACAATTCACCATTTAATTTCCCACTAGCAGCGACATATTTCTCCAGTATACTAGTAAACAGAATTAGATTCTGCAAGCTAGTATCTGCTCCTCTCTTCTTCATAGCTTCAGGAATCCTTGCTCCAGGGTCTGCAATCCCTTTCTCTTCTTCAAATGCTCTCAGCAACCAACTAAGCCAATTCTCTTGTGGTTGTTTTACATCTTCAACATGCTGCAAGTTAGACTCAGCATTTTCTTCTTCTTTGTGGGCGATCTTCAGAAATGGCCTCTCATCCTCTTGATGGATCCTGGAAATCCAATCAAGTCCTCAGATATTTTCTTTCTCATATTCTGTCAGCATCGAATGCTGATTCCTCTTCACTTCAACAACTTCTAAAATCTGCTCTTCAGGCTGGCTTTGGCCTACCCAACTAGCCAACTCTTTTCTATCAATAACATTGATAATTCCCTGTATATGAGACATGGTTGTCTCATCCTCCTTCAGCAACAATTTTTCTTCTCCCAAGACAATTTCAAAGGATGAATTGTCTTTTGCATCACCTGTACACATAAACAAACTGTCAGTGTCAAAACCATGAGACCCAATGGTCTCAATTGATGACTTGATCACAAATTCTTCTCTCGACATTTCTAAGTCTAGTTCAAGGCTCAGAATTCTTTCATCGTCTTTTTCTTCAGCTGTCAGAGCCATCTCCGCTGCTCCAATTACCATGCCCAAATGATGATCCTTCACTATGTTTTCAGTCAACATAGCTTCCTTCTCATTCACCTCTCTGACAACTTTCAACTGTTGTTCTTCCTCTTTCTCTGTATGATTAACACATGAATCATCAACAATAAAGTTCTAGTGCTTCAATGTCTCCTTCTCCTCTGATAACACATCAGTATGTTGTGCAAAACTCCTTTCCAAACCTTCTATCAGCACCTCAGCACGTTGATCTACATCCTCCAGGAGACTGTCAGCTAGCCTCACTTTTCTTCCATCATCTGCTCCATGAACTCCATCCATGAAGATCTTCCTGCCTTGCTTTCCCAGCAACTCATTCAGTGCATAGGTCCTCTACTTTTCCAATTCTCTTCTCTGAGAATCCAACCTCCTATATAACTCAACAACTTCCATAGGAGTAGATTTTGGGAACCTTACAGAACCTTTTATGCCTCTGCTTATTCTTGACCAATCCTCTGTTGGCCCTTCTCTCACTACTCCAACACTTTGCTGGATATCTTCATTTGACCCTTCTGTCTTCACCTCTCCTTGAGATCTTATTATCTCAGCATTGATCTGAACAGATTCTAGATTCAATGTCTTCTCCTCATCAACAAACTCTGAAGCTTGTTCATCTTCCAGGGGTGTACCTTCAAACACACACAACTTTTTAGTTTTCAAATCACAAGACTCTTCAGTCTTGCCTGCTCCCTCAAGCACTTCTTCTTGAACAGGTCTGTACATGGAATCTTCAATTTCCATCTTTGCCTCAAGAACTCTGGGTTCTTCTTCCTCTGTGGAGTCTTTCATCACTTCACATTTGTCAGACTTAAGAGCACAAGCCCTCACATCATCTGGACTTGTCCAACAACTCAGGAATTACTCAATGATTTCCTCCTCAGCAAACAAAATTCTTGCTGCCTCAAGTCTTCACTATGTCTCACAAGATCTCCTGTAGGTCTCCACTCTTCATCTGTGTTCTATTCTGCTTCACAAGCAGGAATTTCTTCTTTCAACTCAGCTGCTCTGAGTTCTTCTCTCAATAGGGAAATCTTCTTTTGCCTCAACCTCATCTGTAATGGTTGCCATTTCACACTCTTCCTCATGAGCCAACCAACTCTTTGGCTTTCTTCTATCCTTCTCTTCAGTTCATTAAACTCTTCCTTGATCTCAGCTAATTCTTTCTGCAATTCTTCATATGTGGATTTCTTCTTCCTCATGCCATTTACTTTGGCATATTCACACACTCTTCTGTTGTGGCTTCTCTCAAAACCTCTGCAATCACTGCAATCTCTTCCATGGCTCTTAGTAGCCATTTTCTTCTCTAGGAGTTCTTCACTAACAAGCTGCACTAAGCCTCTGCAACAACAAGCTCTCTTGCTGCAACTTACCTCACCAAGCTTCTCTCCTGAGCTTCGGCTTTTGGCAAGTACTGGTCCCCTTCTCTGCAGGAACCTTCTAGGCTTCACTCTGAAACTTATCTCAAGAACACCTCTGCTCTCTCCTCATCCAACCTCTGTTGGGAATCTTCCAGGTTTTGCCACACTTTCCTTTACTCATAGTCCCTTGTTTGAATCTTCTACCACTTCTCTCAAAGCTATGATCTACTTCTGCTAAGATGTCTTCAATTGTCTGCACTCTGACTTCTGCAAACAATCCTTCAACCAGAGTCAAAACTGCTCACTTCTCTTGAGAACACCACAAATTTCCTCCTTATCCAGCCTCTAGATGAATACCAGGCTCACTATCTTTACTATCAAACTCTGTCTTCAATTTTTAGCAACCATAATTTTGCAACTATAATTTCAAATCAGATTAAAGTTAATTACCTACAAGATCATGATCCTGTCCTCCACTCACTTTACAATCTTGTTCACTTCAAATATGCACGCTGCATGTCAAGCTTCCAAATCTGCAGTCTTCTGTCAAACAGATTTAAAATTCAACTTTCTTTCCTGTTCAGTACGTGTGCATTTCCAAAACAAATTTTCAGTGAGCAAACTAAATTCTAGCTCTGATACCACTTGACAACGAGGCCACCATTGGCCCCAGTTTACCTTGGTCCCAACTTCAATCTGTGTGTAAGTACATCCAATTTTTTCCTGCCCAATCAATTTCACATCCGTCAATCTCACACTTCTCTGATTCTACGCTGGCGAATTCAAAAAAACTAGTCTGGTCATTTTTCTTTAATATCTCAATTCAGAGAATTGAGATATTAATTCAACATTCCTCCATAGCTATAACCCGGCAGTCCCTTTACATGTGCATGTATTAGACCTCGTTCACATATTTCATATTTCATATTGCGCCAACTAACCATTATCCGTAATATATCCATGTATATATTACGATGCCCTTCAATTATTAACGAAGTCCAACAATAATCGACATACCTTTATTAACTCGTAAACCTTAATACATATTTGATTGGGCCCCACACATACAATCACAGAATACAAACACCGTACCTTTAGTTAAACTTCGTGCAAATCCTGCGAGCGATCACCGTTAGATATCGAGCCTCGAGATCAATGGTATGTATCAATATCGCTCGACGTCCTGATACGGACTTTAACCGACCAATCAAATGCACACCCGTACCACGTTTATCGTTCGCGCATCTACAGCAAGTGACCACCGTCCAATGGCTATTTCCCAGATCAACGGCATGTACACATATCACTCAGCATCCTGGTACGAACGTTAACGTGTGATGGCGTGCTTTAAACGGTGGTTTTCCAATTTCGTTCAGGGACATGTGTCAGCAGCTCTATGGAATCGCTCCCAACTCCTCAAATACCGCTCACCATATAAAGGTGGTGTGATGAAACCCACCGTTCACTCCAAACCACTGTTACTGTTCATCGGGTCATGGTACCACTTCTTCGCTCCAGGTTCTGCTTAGCTTCCGCTTCTAGTTCAGCCTGTTCTATACAAAAAGGTTCTTTTCATCCATTTAATCCGAAGCAGAGTTCCACCCACACATAACCCTTGCAGCTATGTTTCAAAGTACTCGCAAGCCTTGGACAACTAATCATACCTCCACGATAACTTCAAATGATCCGGACAGACATGGTCTATCATTGGATCCTTAGCTGTTATAGATTCAATTACTCTCATCGAGAACACACATACAATCAAAACAAAACACTGATAAGAAAATCGCTTTCTTCAATGACACATAGTATTCCTTAACCAGAGTTAAAACCCCAACATGATTTCTCAACAGGGTTTTCACTTTTATTTTCATACAAAGAGACTCATACTATACATAATTACAGAGAATAATCAACAAACGCACAAACATGCAAGGTATTCCCCACACAGAGTTAAGCAACAAATGCACAATTACACTGAGCTAATCTCCTCCTATGATTCGACCAAGAAGACATAAAATCACACATGGGACTTATAAACAGTTCTCCAAAATAGATATATATACATACATATACAGGTGATAAATCTGAGCTGATTCTTACAATTTCATGACAGGCCAGATATTCAATTCGGTGGCCATTATCCCCTACTCTGTTGCTGAAGAGGTTCTCTACCTCTCTAACTCTCTCTCCCCCTCTCTCTGTCCTCTCTCTTGTTTTTTCTCTAACCCCTTCAGGGTTACATTTATACAAACAGTTCAGCAACTCTTAGTATTCCAATTCCTGAATCTAGACTCAATAACTGAATTAATCCTAAAATGACTCTTCATATTCCTATCTCAACCAATGACTTGAGAACAATTACAATTTCCTACCAAAACATCCAAAATATTAATATTTACAAGAAATTCGAAGAACATGGGACCCCCTATGTCTACTTATGTACAAAGAAACTTTTGAGCCTAATGCCCCTGCATCAAGTTGTTTGGAACCGAATTGGAAATCTCAAAAAAAAAATCGAAATTGAAATCGACACTAGTGGAAATGAATGACACTACAGAGGAAACGATGGTCTAAACATGTGATGTTGAACTTTCCAAGGTATCGATTGCAGTCACACAACGAGGAACAAAGCAATCGAAATGAAATGAAACAATCTGGCTATAATGGGTGTAATGACTCCAATTTGTTTAATACTTAAAAAAATGGTTTAAATATTTTGGTGTAAGAGAAGAAGAATATTTTTTTAAACAAATCTTGTTCATTTATCTATTAAAGAGTCAAAATTCCTCAAAATATTCCTAAGAGTATAGTTATTAATATTATTATATTAATAAATTTAGATATTATTGCTATTATTATTAGTATTAATATTTAATAATACTTTTTAAATTATAAATCTTTTTGGAACCGACCTGTTTGGAACTACCAACTGTAATTCATCATTATCTTGATGATGAACTACAGTTGGTAGTTCGAAACGTCGGTTCCAAAATTGATGATGAACTACAGTTGGTAGTTCGGAACAGGTCGGTTCCAAAAATATTTATAATTAAAAAAGTATTATTAAATATTAATAATAATAATAATAGCAATAATATCTAAATTTATTAATATAATAATATTAATAACTATACTCTTAGGAATATTTTGGTAGTTCGAAACGAGTAGGTTCCAAAATTTCTTATGTGATTTCCCTACAGATTTATAATTAAAATGTTATGGATCACAGAAGCTTGCACTCTCAATTTAATAATACCCTTAATAATATTTAATGTTTAAATATTTCCAGTTATATATAATTTCAATAACCATTAATTTAATATAATATAAACCTAATATTATTATTAAATCTAATATAAATCTTAATATTATTATTAAATTGATATAAATTTTAATACTATTAAATCTAATATAAAACCTAATATTAAAACTTAAAAACTAAACCTAAAACGTAATATTATTAGAACCTAAACTTCAAATCCAAAACCTTAACACCCAAAAATATTTGGACTTTTACTGCAAACCCTAACTCTTACACCCATGTGTTACACACTAACCAAAATAAAAAATATAATAAAGTAACACATAGTGTGAGAACACAACACCATAAAAACTCCTGTCACATCCAAAATCTTACACATTTAAAATACCAGTCTCTTCAGGTTGCATAATCATAAAAATAAGAATTATAAAAGAAGTAATAATGACGTTTTCCTAAAAGAAGCATATAAAATTATTAAACATCAAATACGAGCAAACTTTATGATGGGAAAAATACCGGTCAAATTTCATACCTGTGGGTGAAGCAAGCAAGCTCTTTGATGGGCAAAATGCCCGTCAAATTACCGGTCAAATTTCATACCTGTGGATGAAGCAAGCAAGATCTGTGATGGGCAAAATGCCCGTCAAATTCGGTACCTGTGGGTGAGGTACGATAAAGTATGTCAGTATGCGTTACTTTCCATACATTATGTAAATGTCATACGGTGGAGGAACTGGCATGGCAACACTGAAATCAGTGGGGACGCGTATAAGCAATTAACCCAAAAAGTAGTGCAATGAATATGAATATGACTATGACGATTCATCTCCGCACAGTGCATCCAGCTATACAACAGTTCAATATGACACGTCTTGCAACAAAATTGTTTGACACTTAACCGTTCGGACGAATTTCTTCATTTCTCATGACGTAGAGATATCGCCCCAGACCAAATTCATATTCCAATTCTACCGATACATCAGTCGTCGCCGGGTTAGCTTCGCTGGGCTTCACGTAGAACGGAACATGGGCCAATTTCATTCATGGTGGGTAGATCTGACAAGTTTCCTGTATCGCCAAGTGACTGCTAGATCGGTCTTTTCAAGTTTGAAAGAGAAGAACGCAATAGACATGAATAAAAAGATATTTACACTAAGTAAATATTTCACTTATTTGTTTAAATAGTGGTTATATATTTCTTAATTTTTAGTAATTTAATGAGACCAATACTAATACTATAACAATTACTAGTCGTAACGCAATATTAAACATCTCTCTTCTAACATCCAACTACATTTACAATATAATTCGTCAATATTCAATTTAATAAAGGGCTCTGAAAGCATATTCATGACTCCTCTCCATGCCCCTCTCTGTTTTCGACAGCAATTCCACCCTATCCTAAGAGTATTATCTTGTTAGAAAAAGGAAAATATCTTTCCACTCGTATACAGTACTTGAGTATAATTTCATTGCAGATTTCGGAATATTTGGGACAGCTGATTGACTGGTACTAAGTCAAATATTTGCATGCGTTCACATCTAATGGATTTTATTGGTTTGCATACAACAAATTTCAAGATTGGCAAAATTCCTAAATATTCCTGAACCTGTTGTGGATAAAATATTTGAAATATTTAAAAATATGAAATCACTCCATAACAAATGTCTATCCATAGATGTAAGCACTCTCCTCTGCCATACTCTACAACCCGATGATTGGAGACAAAATTCTTTTGCTTTTGCATTGGCTGAACACTACACTGGGCTTCTCTGAATAATACACCAGTTTGTGTTTTCCTCAAACGCTTGCGAAGTGAATGGGTGATTCATTACGAATAGCAATGAAAGAGACCTGGTGGTGCAAAAAATGAATATCCTTTGGCACGTCCCCTGACGACAGCAAAAATACAAGGCCAGTGGAAAGAATGGGGCCGTAGGGGAAGCAACCAATCTATAAACGTAGGACAATGGCGTGATACCTTGGCTCAGAAAGTATCAAATGACTCACAATATTTTATCAGTAGGTGAGAGCTTACAGGATTTGGGTGCGTCTGTTGTCCTAAATCCTGTCAATGCACCATCACTTAGTGTCTTTGGGAATCCAGACATTTCGCGGAAATGTACAACCCTGGCAGAAAGGCGTGGTGTCTTGGTTGTTGAGGTCTCAAATTACTCAAAAGTGCTGTCGAGGTCTCAAATTACTCAAAAAAATCCTCTCATCGCTTGATAGCATAGAGGTTTTGGATGTCACTACTGAACGAATTACTGCAACACACAATCACTCCGAGGCGTTGAAAATGGATATCTTGTTGCTAAAGGTTTTCTTTTTTATCGGAATCAGGTTAAGTTGAGTTAGGGTAAGGTCATATTAAAATCAACTTAAATGAAAAAACAATGTGCTTAATTATATAATTTATTTTTTCATTTTATTAACTATTTAATTAAAATATTTATTTTCGTTAATTTTGTCATAGCATACATTTTAGTTTTAAAGGATGATTTTAAAAAAATTGCTAATTGAACAAGAGCTACATTGCTTATTTTCATATTTGAATTATGTGCATTTAATTTATTTAGTTAGAATTATATAGGTCAACATAAAATTATTTGAAATTTATTTATAGCTTTACTTTAAAATAATTGATTTTAGATTATTAAGAAGATTTATCTATATGTGTTTTTACTATGGTACTTAATTCATTTTTAGTCAGATCATATGTTTACTTATGGTTGTTAAGCTTAATCTAAAAGAATTTCAACAATATCACTCTTTAGTCCCATTGACCTCATTTTGTAATAATATGTTGGACATAAATATCTAATATGTTGCACCTAAAATCCCCTCAATTAAGTTTAATCTCTCTACAATATTTTTATAAGAGTATTACAACCATAACTTTATTCTAAAATAGTCCAATTGACCTTTAGTATCATGTCAAGCTATCTTGTATGGACCTAATTTATCACTATGTTGAGTGCGGGTTTATTTAATAATAGCATAGCCTTGGATGAAAGCATTTTTTAGGGAGCTCAATTTGTTGTTTATTATTCCTAAGAATAACTAGGCTGTCAGTGGCATAAAGTGGTGTTGGGTGATGTAAACATAAGTGTTAGTGGAGTTGGTTGATGTTAGTTCCATCATAATTACCACTTAATTTTTATGATGGCATTCCCCTCAATGACATTGACACTCTAAATAAGGAAATGGGTAATTTGAGTTTTAATTTACAAGCTAATATAAAATGGTCTTAAGAAGCAACCATATAACCTACCATGACATCAAAAATGTATAAAAATAATGAAACATATTTTAAATGCAAAATTGTTTAAACTAATTATATAATAAAAAAATTGAGAAATAATAAATGTCACAACCATATAATCCACAATGACATCAAAATTGTATAAAAAGAATAAAACATTTATTTAATTCAAAATTGTTTAAACTAACTATATAATAAAAAATTTGAGAAATAATAAATGTCACATGCTTTCAACATTTGTTGAAAAGAATACCATTTCTTTTTCCATGAAAACTCAAAATACCAAAATATACTAATAGAATTATTGTCTATTTGTTTAAATAATTAATGTGTAATTTAATATTAAAAGCTAAACTTTTATTAAGTAAGTATTAATTAATTAGACAATTTGTGAGATATTAATATTTGGGATATCATATTTATCTAATTAAAAATATACATTAAATGTGAGAAAAATAAATAAAAATAAAATTTAACAAAATTCTTATCAAATAATGCTTTTATATTTAAAAAATTATTTTCTAATAATAAAATATTATATATATATATATATATATATATATATATATATATATATATATATATATATTTTTAAAAATCATTTTCTTGAATACAACTTTCAAGTAAAAAAATAATAATATACATTTCTCATTTTTCAATGGTTACAATTTTTTATAAAGCTTTATCTTAACAATTTCCACATTCTCAAAGCTTTTTATCATGGCTACACATTTTTTTTATAATGATTTATGGTAACAATTTCCAGATGTTCATATTTTAAAAGCTTTTTTCTCTCCCGTGTTGAAAGGTGGAATTTCTACTAAAAATGAATGTTTAAATCTTCATTTCACATATTCAAAATTTTTTTTTTATTGAAAGATGGAATGCCTATTAAAAATGAATATTTAAATTTTCATTCTCACATATTTATTTTATCTAAAAATAAATAAATATCATTTATATATATATATATATATATATATATATATATATATATATATATATATATATATATATATATATATATCATTAATTTTTTTTAATATTAAAGATTTAATAAAAATAAAGAAACAAAACACACTTTCAAAATAAGAAGATGCAAAATAATCAATTTCTCTTAAATCCAAAGGTATAAGCACTGTCCTAAATCCAAGGTATAAGAGACAAAATTATTTTGCTTTTGAATAGGCTGAACACTACACTGGGCTTCTCTGCATAATAGACCAGTTTTGTGTTTTCCTCACATGCGTGCGAACTGAATAGGGAATTCATTACAAATAGCAAGGAAAGGGAACTGCTGGTGGAAGAATTTAATATTCTTCCCCGACGACAGAAAAAAAACAAGGGCACTCGAAAGAGTGTGGGTTAGGGTGTGGGTGAAGCAGCCAATGTATAAACGTGGGAGAATGGCGTGATACCTTGGCTCTGAATGTATCAAATGACTCACAAAGTTCTGTCAGTAGATGAGAGGCTAGAGCTTACAGGCTTTGCGTGCGTGTTCTGTCAGTAGATGAGAGGCTAGAGCTTACAGGCTTTGCGTGCGTCTGCTGTCCTAAATCCTGTCAATCCACCCTCACTTAGAGTCTGGCAATCGAGACATTTCGCGTGGCAGAAAGGCGTAGTGTCTAGGCTCTAGAGGTCTCAAATAACTCAAAAAATCCTGTCAGCGCTTGATATCATAGAGGTTTTGGATGTGACTACTGAACTGATTACTGCAGCACACCATCACTCTGAGGCTTTGAAAATGGATATCTTGCTGCTAAAAGTTTTCCTTTTGATAGGAATCAAGTTAAGTTGAATTAGGGCAAGGTCATACTAAAATAAACTTATATGAAAGAACAATTTATTTAGTCATATCCTCTATTTCGTCATTTTATTATCTGATATTAAATAAAATGATCATTTTTATTAGAAGGATTATTTTCATCAATTTTATTAATGTCATAGCACACATTTTAGTTTTAGTTTTGAAGAATGACTTTAATAAAATGCTTATTAAAAATATGTGTACTAATCTAAAATTTCTAATTATTTTTTATTAATTATTATCTCTCAAAAAAAAATGATGATTATTTTTACTATTAAATTATGATAGGTAAAAAATATATTTACAATAATTGATAATGTAAAAAATATATTAATAATTATTGATTGTGACAGCTCGTTTAAATGTTAACTAGTTGATTATGTTATTTAATTTTAAGTGACAAAATATTTATGCTTTTGAGAAAAGGATTATCTGATAAACAAAAATAAATTATGTTTTTGGCTAAAATTAAATTTATTAATGGAATAGAGGTTCTATAAAAAGGTTAAAACGCTCATGATAAAAGTATTCCAAGAACTTAGAGTAGTTGCACAGAAACACTTGAAGATAGTTACCTCTCCTCTAGGAATAAAAGGTGCATCCCAGTGAGGAAGAGGACTTTCTTTTTTAGATTAAGGAGGAAGAGAGTGGAGTATTCATGAGCTGGTGATGACAAGTGGAAAACACTCAACATTCTCTATTCCTGGAAAAGAAGAAGTACTGGGCCAAGGGCCTTGAGGGGACGTAATTGCCTCACTCATGGTAGGGTGGACAACATCATCAAGTTTGGAAATATAGATAAGTATTCATTTACTAGATAATTTGGTATTGGACATGCTACCTAGCTATTTATTAACTTGGTGTCACACTCTGGGTTGTTTAACAATGAAAAGGAGTATTTTCCCTATCAGAAGTGTAGCCAACATGTTATATCTGTGTTTTCCTTTTAATGAACAATGGAACTCGGAAAATAAAATGAATATAAAGAACGGTGTAGACTTTGGTTTACTTCTGAAAATAAGAAAAGAACTAATGTTTATTGTAAACTGGTGGGACTTAAAAACAGAATTATTGCTACACGGATATTAACACAGAAAGCCGTTAACTCTGATTTTAGGGTTGAAACCCCAATCTCTGAGTTGGTCGTTAACTACATCTATGATAAACACATATAGAATGGTTTGGACATGTTAATAAGAAGTAAGTAATAAATTATTTACCAAACTAGTTTATTGGTGTACTTCTACTCTAAAATGTAAAAGAAATAGAAAAAAGGAAATAACAGTGATTGCATGTATAGTAAACCCCAGAATCGATAACTACTATATATCAAATTAGACAGATAAATCAATAGCAAAACAAAAACAAGAGTCTGTCGGAGCCAATATAAAACTAAAATAGAAACATATGGAAGATTTTAGAAAGATGCATTCTATACCATGTGAAGACATTTAGGACACACTGTGCACTCTTCTTGATACCCAAAAGAAAGCGAAAACGTTTCATTGAAGAAGGATTAATAGTATTTGTAAGAACAAAGAGTCCCGAAACATAAAATTAATAAGTAATTACAACTAGAAATTCAGTGAATCTAGAGAGTTATCCTCCCATAATTTTTAGCCAGAAATTATAGCATATCTTCTTAAACAAAACAAAGACTAGAATAATTCATGAAAAAGTCATAAAAGACGATGTCCGCGAGTTGGGAAAAAGCCCCTCGTACCGCAGAGAAATTAGAAAAGCACTACGACAGCATGTAAGCCTGAGACTATACTTCAAGAAAATGCATGATGTCGGGAAAATCTGAAGGCCATGTCAAAGGGCCTCTGTTATTAACACTTATATAAAACATGCAACGAGGATTGGGTACCTGAAAGGAAAACGGAAGGATCAGGTCTGACCTTCTGTATCAATGCAAAACTAAAAGCTTGACTCCAAGGAACGAGTTGGGCTTCACCTGCACAAGGAAAAAAGAGACAGAAGATTCAAAGTGAGGAACCACGTCAAAAAATTAGAAATGGAAACAAAATGGCTCAATTAAGAGGAGCATTAAAATTGTTATCTGAGCACAAGAACTCCTTTGAAAATTCGATGGTTTGAACCCTGTAAATAAGTCACAAAATAAATAATTAGTCTTCCTAACAAGAGGCAAATAAACCTATACTTCATAAACCATTGCTTAACTTAAAATTCATCTCAGATCACCTGTAGATCGATGAATGAGCTCGTCGGAGAAGCCGTTTCTGCGAAAAGCTCAAGGTAGGTACAGGCCTATCGAGATAGCAAGGACACCAAGGTACAACCCCAAATGGATGGGAATATAACTAAAACGAGATAAGAAACTTGTAGAACTGAAATGAAAACGAAAATTGAGCCCCAATAGAACTGATTAACTTCCAAAGGAGCCGGGCATGGCATTACTTGTGAAGACGTGCCCTGGGGAGGCCATGCAGAGCCAACATGGAACCAAGGAAAAACAAGCAGCAGAATATGGTTCAAGGGCTACAGAGTAGTGAGGCGAGGAAGTGGCAGCAAATGACAAAAAACGGTTAGGGTTTGGGGAGGTCTATACCCTAAATGGGTACTTCGCTAATCTCCAACGTCGAATCCAAACCCTACAATCAAACGATGATTTCCCATACAGCTGATGATCAGATGGGAAGGTTGTACTATGTCACTAAGTTCCAAATTAATAATATCTAAAATCTCCAAACGTAACCTTTGTGCAATGAATCAATTACAATCGAGTTTATTATCTATCGGATCTAATACAAGGTAACAGTAAGATTTCCATTCAGCCTGAATAAAAACCACAAGTAATCCCCTCCTATGCAATAATGACATGGTATTGTGTACCTGAAGTATTAAATAAATAATTTTGACGGAAGTTAGAAACACTGCCAGATAGCAAGGAAGAGGGACAAGTGGCAACTGTGGAATCTGTGATGGAAGGAACCCAGTAGATATGTGTTATGATTATATAATGTAAGGTGTGGGATTGATTTGGGTATATTTATATATGTAAAGTGAAAAAAAAATGAAATTAGTTAAGCCTTGTTAAGGTGAAACTATTTTTTTTTTTTGGTTAATGTTGATAAAAGTTACAAGTGGTATCGGAGTAGCGTTCGCACAATGGGACCCTAAGGGTCACCTAACATGACAGTTGTGTGTGTAAATGATGCACAGAAAAACATTAGCATACAAGGAGACAATATGAGAAGGGGGTCGACACAAAAAACACCCTAGAATGTAGGGGAACCTGCACCCCAACCCCAATTAGAAATGATTTCTGAAATGTGGATTCAGCTCAGTGTTGATTAGCACCAATAAACTAGTAGAATGTTGGAGGAGCAGTAGCACCAAACTAGTATTTTGCTAAGTACTGTGTGGAAGCTTCAATAGGAAATGGTCTGGGTTAGAAGTGACAATGAGCACCTGATGCAAGAGCAGGAGAGGATACTTAAAATCCTATTGGATAAGCAGAATCAAGGCGTACTGCAACCCAGTACAGAAATAGAAACACAAGAAGAAAATGAACAGTAAACCAAAGATGAAACCAATGACATAATGGAAAGAATCCATTCCCAACAGAGTAACAAAAATAGAAATTATAATGAGGCAGAGTCTCGGAATGTCCCAGGATGACAATAAATCAAGAAGCAAAAAGTGGAGCTACAAGGTGAATTTCGGAAGATAAACCCACCTACGTTTGATGGTGTAGCAGAGGAGGTGTTTGAAGCATGGTTTATTAACATGAAAAAGTACTTTCAGGTATATGAGTACAACAGTATTCCGAAAGCCAAACTAGCCATCTATCAGTTGAGAGAGAAGGCCACCTTGTGGTGGGAGTAAGTCAAGAATGTACAAAGCATTGAAGATTAGGACGTGACATGGGATGCATTTTAGCAATACTTAAAGGAAAAATACCTAACAGAATGATTTTATGATGAAAATTCCAGGGAATTCCATGACTTGAAGTTGGGGAGATTATAATGGATGAGTACATAACCAAGTTCACTTCCTTGTTAAGATGTTGTCCTTATTTAAGGGATGAAAAGGCGAAGGTGCAACGTTTTTTTAGTAGTTTGCCTAATCACATGAAAGAGAAAATTGAATTCGTGAATATGAAGACCATGGACGAAGAAATTCAGAAGGTGATAATGTGTTACAAGCAGTCCAAGGCAAAAGGAGAACTAGGCAAGAATTGGCAGCCAAGAAAAGGGCAGAAAGGAGGTTCCAATTTCAAAAGTTTAAAAACCAGTAAATTTAAGAATTCTACCAGGAATTTGTTGAGCAAACAGTTCGGAAGAAATCACCGAAGAACTCATTGGCCTGTAGAAGAGAAGCCCATAGAAGCTTCCAGCAAACCCGAACAAGGACAAAGCTAGAAACCGCCTCTGTAGTGTTTGGGGTGTGTTGAGGCTCACTATTACAAGAGCTGTACATAGCGGGGAAGAAATGATACAGAGGCCAATATAGAGGAAGCCTCTATAGTGGGTGATGTGGCTTGGAACATACCCAGGATTAATGCAGGCCTGGAAGATGGATAGGAAGATTACCAACCAACGATGATAGAATTGGAAGGTAAACTACTTTCATAGTCTGTTTCTATTTTGGATGACCCAAGTACAAGTTTGAGTTATATAAACCGCAAAATAGTATCAATTTGTAAATTACATGGTTAGAAATTTAAAAATCCCTGGCTAGTACAGCTAGCTACAGGAGCAAAAAGGAAAGTGTGTGTGAAAGTTCCAAATTGTGTACTGGAAATTGGAAACTAGGAATTGCATGTGGATTTGAATGTGTTACCCTTGGGATCCTACAATGTATTATTGGGAATGGATTGGTTGGAGAGACACTGGACACCGGTAGAATGTAAAGAAAATATTATATATTACATAATGCAATATGGGACTCGTGAGGAGATACAAGGAATTAAGAAACCCTTATAGCTACGTCCTATTACAGCCTCTCAAATGGGTAAGTGTATTAGGAAAGGATGTCAGTTATATGTCATTTAGGTGGGTTTCACTAATGCTAAAGAAAAAACTCCTATGATGGAGAATATACCAGTGGTGTAGGATTTCATGGACGTATTCCCAGAAGATGTACCGGGATTAGCACCAAGAAGGGATATTGATTTCACTATTGAGTTGATGCTTGGAGCACCATCAATTTCAAGGGCCCCATATCGAATGAGTGTACCAGAATTAACGGAATTAAAGATGCAATTGCAAGAGCTGTTGGAAATGTTAGTGTCAGTCTTTGCAGCTTTCCTCCAGTGATCAAACATGCTCTTACAAAGTGATTTTAAGGTTTCAAGGTCAAATTTTGTCATTTCAAGTGAGTCTTCAAGTAAAATTTGGTCACTAGGTATTAGGTCTAGGGTTTTTTTTCACTCCTTTAAAAGTTGTCCAAATGTTGGTCCATGTCACCATTCAGCTGAGTGTACCATCATTCAGAGGGTTTTCATCATCATGCCAGATTCTAAAGGGTCATTTTACACCTTATTCATGCTTCAGTTGTGCCTAGGTAAGGTTCATTTCCCTCTCCTAGGGTTTTGCAGGTAATTTCTCTTGGATGGTCAAATCATCAGTAAAACTTGTATCCTAATGTTGATACACCTTCCCTTATCCTTAATGTACCTTATTAAACACTTCCCATCATTGAGATCCCCCAAATTCCTCATTTTCGCACAAACCCTAGTTTCTTGCTACAACTTGGCAATTTTCTAGGCTGGGCCCGTGTTTTTTCCTTTTGAACCCCTTACCCTCACTCAATCTCTGAAATTTCACTTTCCCTGGCTTCCTTACATCCCTCCCTACTTCCCAAAATTTTCTCAAGAATTTAGAAGCCCCTTATCCCCTTCATTTCACTTCATTTCAACAAATCCCTTGTTCCACACATCGGGATAGGTTTTACTCCAATGATGTTTATGAGCAATAAAAGATGAATTTTGGAAAAATGAGAGATTATTTTGTCAAAAATAGGCCAAGGAAGAAAAACCTCCTTCACTTTTTACACAGGTGTCATGGTTTTAGAGAAATGTCAAAAATACAGTCACCTAAGGAGAATTGATGCACCTCTGAAGTGACCTTGGGAAAATCAAGATTTATCCTAGCTTGGTTGTCCAAATGACTTGATTGATAAGTCAAATTATAACTAGACACAAATATCTTTCCTATTAGCTATCATGAGCTCAATTTGAAGTTGAGGAAGAGCTTCCAAAGTTGACTGCAACAGCACTCTGCCTTGAGGCAGCCTCATTTTGCACATTTTGACCAGTCTTGGAAGATTCGATTTTTGACAAGGAAAATGAACTCCAAATTGAAAAATTTCAGTTGGGTTGGAAATCAGACTCAAGAAAATTTCCAACGAGCTATCCCACACCTAATTTGGACACTGGGAAGGTCTCAAAAAGCCTCCTGCAAAAAGGCACTACGCATTGAGATGGCGCTACGCATTGGGCAGTGGTTTGCAATGTAATTTTGTAACTGCCACTACGCATTGGGCTAAAAAGCCTAAAATCCATTCAAATCTTCCACCAAAGCTCTAAAATTGCTAAATTCTTTATTTCCCAAGTAATTTAACATCCCTCCATGACCAATGAATGAATTTCTCTTGGTGCTTATGGTGATTTAATGAGAAGAAATCAAAACCCTACCTCTTTACATTTCTTGCCAAAAGCAGTTGCATAGGGTTTGCAAATTACATGTTTCACTGCCAATTCCACTCCTAGTTATCTCTCACTCCCTCACTCCTTTATTCCTTCATTTTTTTTTCCTTTCATTACATTTCATCCACTTATTCCTTAATTTCGATATACCTAATCAACCAACCCTAAATCCCTAATCCCACTATCCCAAACCCTAGATGTCATCACATAAACCCTTTCATTCCCTAAAATCTTACAGCTAGCATCAAACCCTCCCCTCATTAGTCTTACTCATCCATGGTGCTCAAAAACAAGAAGGCAAAAACGACAATTTGCCCAAAGGAGCCAAAGTGAGATGACATCCATTGAGCAAGAAATTGAGGCTGATCACGAAACTTGGCTTGAAAGGTTCAATATTCATTTGGAGAAACTGTTGGAGAAGGCCAATGTAACACCCCTAGTTTATGTTTTCTTTCAAAGCTAGACATTTGAACTTTAATCCTAAGGGGAGTGGACCCCAAATGGATAAGTATTTTAGTGGATGTAATTAAATATTTCATTTTGGAAATAAAATAAAATAATGTTGTGCAGATTGACTACTGAGAATTGTGAGATCACTTGCTAAATCCAAGAGGATGGATAGAGGAAAATAATTCCCCAAAAATCTTTCAAAAATCCTTGAAATAATTTATTTCCAAATTAGATTTTGAGGAAAATATATTTTCCCCAATGATGTGGAGAGTAGTTGGGAAGAGGTAAAAAGCTGGGAAAAGCAGAAAGCAACTTTAAAAGTCCCTAAATAGGGAAGCCTAGGCAAATAGGAAGAAAAGCATCCTGATATTCTGGACGCAGAATTAGAATCAGGCTTTGGGGAGCAAAAGCTTAAATAAGCTATTCTTGAACAGATTAGAGGTTGGTCTATTCTAAGAGGTGATCTCAGCTCGGGGATGAGTTCTAGAGATAGAGGGACTCTACGGTTGAGAGGATTGGTCAATTAGCAAAGCGGTATGCCCACAGCAATTATGAACAATTGTAAATTTAATTGTGCTGTGAATGGTTGTAGTTACCTATGTATATTTTGTTTTCTGGTTTATAACAGTGTTCCATACATTTAAAGAGTTAAGAAGGGATTAAACCCTCTCAGTTCTGCATGGTTGTAGGAACTAGAAAAATGAGGAAAAATCATCCAGAAGCTCTAAACCAGCCTTTGGTGTAAATCTGGAGATTTATGTTACCTCATGATTCTTAATTATGTAACTTTAATCTGCTTCTGAATTTAATGATTTTGTAGTAGATAAATAAAAGAAAAAAAAAAGGAACTTAAACATGTATTAGCTATTGTAGACATCTTGGGAAGTATGTACCTGACATAGGTACTACTTTGTATGTAAGCTATACTATTATCCAGTTGCAGAAAGTATAATTAAGCAGAGTTACATATGATCAATTTATGATAACTGAGACAGAAAAAGTTATTATAAATTCGTGACTGCTTTTAGTAAGATAAACCAATTGACAGATTGAAATGTCAAAATTTCAGTTAATGTTATAGGAATTGTAGAAAACCAGACTACTAGCCAAACTCTAGAGCTATGAAGTAAATAAGAATATAGCCAAAGAAATTATTAATAAGAAAAAAAATTCATTTACCCTCTTATAATAGGATAGATGCAAATCCTGTATAAAGAAGAATACCAGTATGTCTCTATTGGATTACATTAAAATAAGTATGAAAGCTACAACTTCTGCTCATTGGAAATTTAAATTTAGAAATGCTTGTACAGGTAGGAACCTGGTAAAGGCTGAAAAATAACTCCAGAGTGATTTATTGTGTTGACATGTTAGTACGCGATAGTCGGTCCCATATAATTGTATAGAGAAGCTGACTAATTTAATTCTAGAAAGAAGACATGAATATCGCAGAGAATAGGAAGTAAAATATTGTGAGACAGGAATCATCCAAACTAAACCACAAGGGAACTAACAAGTTGTGGTATTCATAAAATTAAGACTCACGACTATCGTCATATACTTTCCATAGTATAAGTACCGATATTATTCATTTGATAGTCAAATCATCATCATATGTATCTGTACAAAAGGAAAAAAAATAATAAAATGACAAATACCCAAATAAAAGTCCAGAACATTTATACATGGTGGAACGATAATGATAAATAAATTTGGGTCAGAAAAATCTGTTGTCGAAAAAGTCCCTAAAATCTCGGTGTCTAAACCTCTGGAATTCAATGATCAATTGTCAGAAAAGTCAACGGAATAAAAAGGATAGCCATCCTTGTAACAATATGTGAAGTAAGCTACGTAAGAAATTTTGGCAAAAATCAATTCCGACAGGAAATAGACGCCAACCTGTGTCCACAAAAAACAAGTTGTTATACTGGACCGATATCAAGAATAAGAACGATTGTTCTCAACAATTTATTCTTAGGTTAAAATAACGTACCTGCAAAAGTAAATAAAAAATAAATAAATTAAAATGTATGAGTACAGTTGGACAAAGAGGCCTGTAAGAAATTGTGATAACTAAACCAGGGTTCGACTTACCCAACGACCATAGGAGGAAACAGACCCATCCTACCAATTGTCTGCGAGAAACTGAGATGAATTAGACATATGAATACACATCGCAGAACTCTAACGATACTACTATTCCATGCTACTGCATAGTATTACCTCCGAAGTCGTATTTTATGTGGCACAGGAGAGCTATGCGTAGGCAACACGAACCATCTGCATATATGAAAAGACGGCGATTATACGCTTGAACGGGTTACCTAAAACAAAATTCAAATCGAGACTGGGAGTAAGTGATAAATGAATCTCATAATTCCGAGAGAGTAAGAGAAAACTGAGATGCGTTCTTAGCACACGTCAACGTAGGTAGTAAGGACACCAGAATAATCGAAAAAAAATTTATAGTGAAGCCTAATTCGAAAATGATTTGCCATCTCTTTTAGAACCCTATACAAATCGAGATCGGCGTCCCCTTGCAGGCACGAGCCGAGACAATGAAGATCAAATGTCTGTGTTAACTCAAGAAAATTCAAGAAACGTCATAAAATTTCGATTCAAGGTTAATATGACGCCTGTAAACGCAAGTACAAAAACAAAGTAGGAACTTATGCCGAGATACAGTAAAGATATTATCACCCAATAAATAATTAAGCAATGGTAAGGGTGTACGGGAACGCTAGAACCCACATAACGACGCAACCACCAGTCAAAAAGGAGGAGTATACTGTATCACGACATAGTTTTTGAGGAAAGCTTAATGCGAAGCTAAAATCAAAAGAGGTAGCACGAAATTACCTGTATGGTTGAACTCTCAGCACTGGGAGGCTGACATCTTTCGTGTAAGAGCACGCCGGATGAAAAAAACCAAATGTCAAATTGAAATCGAGAGGCCTCGGCGTTCACTGATAAAATTTTTACAAAGTGACAAATGAAAGTGCCGAGTGACAAATCAAACTCTATAAATGCGCCAAACCCTAATTCATCACGGATCCCCACCGTCCACGTGGAGGGCGATGCCCAAACTTGGACAAGGCCAAAGAAACGATCACCTCGAACCAAATCAAGAGCATGGTAATACAAGTGATAAGATTTCAAAACGATTCCACAATACACATTTCCATCAACATTGTTACGGAAGGCCATGAAAAACAATGCTAAATTAATCTCTCGTAAATGAAAGACGCTAGAAGTACAAAGGAAAACTTTCTAGGAGGGAACAAAGGACCATCTACCCAAACGCACATTAAACCAGTGAATAAATATAGGCAGAAGAGTACTGGTGCCGTGGCATTGCTTCGATATGCACGCGAACCCTCATGGGTATCAATGAAACCGTGATCCGACAGAGTAGTTACAATCACACAAACGATAATTGAACCTGGTTGATATATGTATATGTATATGTATATGTATATGTATATGTATATATATATATAGATATATATAGATATATATATATATATATATATATATATATATATATATATATATATATATATATATATATATGAATACCCTTGTGAAAAATAAATGAACAACTAATATAACCAATGGAATTATATGTGCATACCATATGTATTGCCACCGTGAGTTAAGAGCAAGTCAACGATAAGAGAACCCACATTCTCTCCTAACATACGTGAGGATATTGATATGGTAATAAAAGGTGTCATGGTAAGTGATTGGCGTTGAAATATCAACTCATGCCTTTAAGAGAAATTAAAGGGTAATAATACCATAAATTGCAAAGAAAAGGAGGTATCCAATAAAAGAGAGAAATGTCATACCATGATGAAACAAATTCACAATATTAATACAAGTGAAGTTCATACAAATATACACAGTTGAAAATTTTTTTTTGGTGCGAAATTGGGGAACATGACAAATGGTATCAAAGCTCATGTTACAAAACTGGGCTGTTGTTGTGTGTGCTCATGGTATAAATGAATTATTGTTGGAAAAAAAAATATTTATTTATTTACTAATCTGTGTTGTGTAGTGTACAGTGGTGCTGAAATAGAAAAAGGTGAGGAAATTTATGTCGATATGTGTGATGAAGATAATACACCAGATCCCAACGCTCCGGTGATGGCTATGTTGCACAGTTTGCAACGGGAAATGGTTGAGCCAAGAAGCCAGAATGATAGATTGTCATTAGCCAGTGAGGAGCAGGAAAATCTCATCAGAGAATTAACTTCACGGAATAGCCAGGAGGGTGAAGGTTCCAGGAAGAGGAAGAATGATGAATCTGACGATGATGATGCTGTTAGGCATCAGTATAAGAAGAAAAAGGAATTACAGGGGGGATTCCGAAAGATCAAACCTCCCTCCTATGATGGGGAGAAGGAGGAAGATGTTGAAGCCTAGTTGTTGAACATGATTAAGTATTTCTAGTTCTATGAATATGAAAGCAATGTGAAGGCCAGATTAGCTGTTTACCAGCTACAAGGTAAGGCTACCTTGTGGTGGGAGGAGACGAAAATGGTTCATGCCATTGATGAAAAGACGGTTACTTGGGAAGATTTTCAGGTTAATTTTAAAAACTGCTATTTAAATGAATGTTATTATGATGATAAAGCAAAGGAATTTCATGAGCTTAGACTGGGACAGCTTACTATTGATGAATTTGTCACTAAGTTTACAAATCTGTTGAGATATGTCACTTACATCCGTGAAGAGAAGGCAAAGGTGCAAAGGTTTCTAAACTGTTTGCCTACTGTATACAAGGAGAAAATAGAGTTTGATAATCCAAAAACCATGGATGAAGTGGTGAGAAAAGCTATATTATGTTACCAGCAGTTCAAAGGAAAAACTGAACATGGAAAAAGCTGGGTAAATAAGAGTGATTTCAAAGGGAAGAAACAAAAACCAGCTTATTTGAAGAATTTTGGCAGGGATCATCAGCGGAAGAAATTTAACAAACCCAAAGAAAGTCAAATTGCTCAGTCCCAAGTGGGTTCAAAACACATAGATGGAGAAAATAAGAAAGAAGGCACAGTTAAAATCAGGTAACCCTTGAAATGCTGGGGATGTGGAGAAACCCATCTTTTGAGGGATTGTCCCCATCGAAACATTCAGATGATTATGAGAGATCAAGAAGCTACCACATTAAATGACATAGCCAGAAATATACCCACTATCAGTGCAGCCTGGAGAATCGACAAGCAGAACATCAAGCTACCATGGTGGAGATGGAAGGTAAGATTTCTGACCAATATGTTGCTTTTTTTATTGATCCGGGTGCTTCTTTGAGTTACATTAGTCCAAAAATTGTAGAAAAATGTGATCTCAAAACTGAAAAATTTCAGCAGTCTTGGTTGGTCCAGTTAGCCACTGGAACCAAGAGGAAGGTAACACATAAATTACCCTGAACAACAATTAAATTAAATGATTTTCATACAAAAGTGAATTTGAACATTCTGCCTTTAGGCTCATATGACTTGCTGATAGGAATGGACTGGCTGGAAAAGAGAAAGGATATGATGAACTGTTGGGATAAAACTCTGCAATGCATAGATGAAGAAGGAAAACCTTTTATTCTCAAAGTAAAACCAAAACCCATCTCTGTAAGACAAATATCAGCACTACAATTAAAAAGAACAACTAGGAAAGGATATCAAGTTTATGTAGTACATGTTGAATAAATAGAACAGCAGCCTGAAGGAAATATGCTTGATACTTTGCCAGTGGTGAGAGAGTTTAAGGAAGTTTTTCCAGATGAGATTCCTCATCTTCCCCCCAAAAGAGAGATTGAATTTTCAATCGATCTGGTGCCTGGAGCAACACCTGTTTCCCGAGCCCCTTATAGAATGAGCCCCCCTGAACTCATGGAGCTTAAAATGCAATTGCAAGAATTGTTAGATAAGGGTTATATCAGACCAAGTGTGTCTCCTTGGGGAGCACCGGTGTTGTTCGTGAAAAATAAAGATGGAACCTTTAGAATGTGCATTGATTATCGTCAGCTGAATAAGTTGACAATTAAAAATAGATACCCTCTACCTCAAATTGATGATCTTTTTGATCAGGTAAGAGGAGCTTCAGTGTTTTCTAAGATTGATCTAAGGATTGGTTATCACCAGCTCAGAATTAAGGAGGAAGGCATTAGCAAAACAACTTTTCGAACCAGGTATGGTCACTACGAATTTGTAGTCCTACCTTTTGGGTTGAAAAATGCCCCTGCCACCTTTATGTGCTTAATGAACAGTGTGTTAAATAAGTACTTGGATAAGTTCGTGCTTGTGTTCATAGATGATATTTTAGTTTATTCAAAAAGTAAGGAGGAACACAAAGAGCACCTGAGAATAGTGTTTCAAACTCTGAAATAAAACCAGTTATATGCCAAGTTCAGCAAATGTGAATTCTATAAGGACAATATACAATACTTGGGACATATTATTTCTGAACAAGGGTTGGTTGTTGACCCTGAAAAGATAAATGCTATTAAAGAATGGCCTATGCCAACTGATGTTTCAACAGTGAGGTCATTTATGGGGATTGTAGGTTATTATCGCAAATTTGTGTAGAGATTTTCTGCCGTAGCATATCCCATAACCTCACTACAAAGGAAGGGGGTCAAATTTGAGTGGACTGAAAAATGCCGAAACAATTTTGAACAATTAAAATTAAAACTCACCACATCCCCTATATTGAAAATTATAGATCCTGATAAAGAATTTGTTGTATGTACAGATGCCTGTAGAGAGGGGTTGGGAGGAGTCCTTTTGCAGGAAAATTCAGTTATTGCATATGAGTCTAGGAAACTGAAGACACATGAACAGAACTATAGTGCATATGATTTGGAGTTGGCTACTGTTATTCATGCCTTGAAGATGTGGCGACACTATCTTCTTGGGAAAAAATTTACATTGATGACTAATCATATTAGTCTTAAATATTTCTTTTCCCAAACTGATTTGAATGCTAGACAAGCCAAATGGATGTCTTTTCTGAGTGAATTTGATATGGACATAAAACATATCAGAGAAAAAGAAAATAGAATTGTTGATGCTTTGAGCAGAAATGCTTGCCAACACATAAACAACATTGGAAGTAGTGTAAAATTGGAGTTAGAAGATTTAGTGAAACAGGTAGCAGACTGGGATCCAAATTATGAGAGCCTACAGGTGAAAATACTAAAGAAGGAGATGGCTGAATACACTCAAAAGCAAAAAGGATTAATCTGCTACAAAAAAAGATTATATGTTCCTAATGTAGAGACTTTGAAAAGAGATCCTTGATGAATATCACAAACAGTCATATGAAGGGCATCTTGGATATCAGAAAATGTTAACAGCTTTGAAAAAGAAGTTGTTTTGGCCAGGAATGAAAAGAGATGTAGCAGAATATTTAGCTAGATGCATGGAGTGTCAACTAGTTAAAGTTGAGCATCAGCATCCTGCTGGTCTTTTAAACCCTTTGTCGATTGCAGAATGGAAATGGGACACAGTTTCTATAGATTTTATAACAGGGCTACCCAAAAATAAATACCAACACGATTCAGTGATGGTAGTAGTAGACACTTTAACAAAAGCTGCACACTTCATACCTATAAAGTCTACTTTTGGAATAGCCCAAGTAGCAGATGTGTTTCTAAAAGAGATAGTAAGATTACATGGGGTCCCAAAGATGATTGTTTTAGACAGAGATGCTAAGTTCATAGCAACCTTTTGGAAAGGGCTATTTGGAGGTATGGGCACTAAGTTGAATTTTAGTACTGCCTATCACCCTCAGACCGATGTTCAGACAGAGAGAACTAATTAGATTTTGGAGGATATGTTGAGAATGTATGTGATGGATAGGCCATCAAAATGGGAAGACTACTTGAATTTAGCTGAATTTTCCTATAATAACAGCTATCAATCCTCTATCAAAATGAGTTCGTTTGAGACACTCTATGGAAGGAAATGTCGTACTCCTTTGAGCTGGAGCCAACCTGAGGATAAGCTAATGTTGGGACCAGATGCTTTACAAGAGATGGAAAGAATTGTTAAACAAATACAAAGAAACATCAAGACAACACAAGATCGCCAGAAAAACTATGCTGATAAGAAGAGAGTGCATCAAGAATTTAAAGTGGGGGAACATGTGTATTTGCGTATTAAACCCAAAAAGAGCACACTTTATGCTGGAAGTTGTGCAAAATTGGCTCCTAGATATTGTGGTCCTTTTGAAGTATTAGAAAGGGTGGGACCAGTAGCTTACAATCTGGCCTTACCGCCCCATGTTAAAGTTCATGATGTGTTTCATGTTTCATTATTAAAAATATATATACATGATGCTTCTCACATTATTGATTGGAATGTGATACAGGTGGAACCAGAAGGGGAGTTCTTTCCAGAACCGCTTCAAATATTGGAGCGGGAAGAAATTGAATTGAGGAATCGAACGGTAGCAAGAGTAAAGGTGCAGTGGAAGCACTTTACTGCTGAAGAAGCTACCTGGGAAAGAGAAGCTGAAATGATGGAAAAATATCCATTTTTGTTTGAAAAAAATGAACTCTAGTAATTAGATATTAACACCGAGGACGGTGTTTACTTTCAGAGGGGTAATATGTAACACCCCTAGTTTATGTTTTCTTTCAAAGCTAGACATTTGAACTTTAATCCTAAGGGGAGTGGACCCCAAATGGATAAGTATTTTAGTGGATGTAATTAAATATTTCATTTGGAAATTAAATAAAATAATGTTGTGCAGATTGACCAATGAGAATTGTGAGATCACTTGCTAAATCCAAGAGGATGGATAGAGGCAAATAATTCCCCAAAAATCTTTCAAAAATCCTTGAAAGAATTTATTTCCAAATTAGATTTTGAGGAAAATCTAGTTTCCCCAATGATGTGGAGAGTAGTTGGGAAGAGGTAAAAAGCTGGGAAAAGCAGAAAGCAGCTTTAAAAGTCCCTAAATAGGGAAGCCTAGGCAAACAGGAAGAAAAGCATCCTGATATTCTGGACGCAGAATTAGAAACAGGCTTTGGAGAGCAAAAGCTTAAATAAGCTATTCCTGAACAGATCAGAGGTTGGTCTGTTCTAGGAGGTGATCTCAGCTCGGGGGTGAGTTCTGGAGATAGAGGGACTCTACGGTTGGGAGGATTGGTCAATTACCAAAGCGGTATGCCCACAGTAATTATGAACAATTGCAAATTTAATTGTGCTGTGAATGACTGTAGTTACCTATGTATATTTTGTTTTCTGGTTGATAATAGTGTTCCATACATTTACAGAGTTAAGAAGGGATTAAACCCTCTCAATTCTGCATGGTTGTAGGAACTAGAAAAATGAGGAAAAATCATCCAGAAGCTCTAAAGCAGCCTTTGGTCTAAATCTGGAGATTTATGTTACCTCATGATTCATAATTATGTAACTTTAATCTGCTTCTGAATTAAATGATTTTACAGTAGATAAATAAAAGAAAAAAAAAAGAAATTAAACATGTATTAGCTACTGTAGACATCTTGGGAAACATGTACCTGACATAGGTACTACTTTGCATGTAAGCTATTCTATTATCCAGTTGCAGAAATTATAATTAATCAGAGTGACATATGATCAATTTATGATAACTGAGACAGAAAAAGTTATTATAAATTCGTGATTGCTTTTAGTAAGATAAACTAATTGACAGATTGAAATGTCAAAATTTCAGTTAGTGTTATGGGAGTTGCAGAAAACCAGACTACTAGCCAAACTCTAGAGCTGTGAAGTAAATAAGAACATAGCCAAAGAAATTATTAATAAGAAAAAGAAAAAAAATCATTTACCCTTTTATAATAGGATAGATGCAAATCCTGTATAAAGAAGAATACCAATATGTCTCTGTGGGATTACATTAAAATAAGTATGAAAGCTACAACTTCCGCTCATTGGAAATTTAAATTTAGAAATGCATGTACAGGTAGGAACCTGGTAAAGGCTGAAAAATAATTCCAAAGTGATTTATGGTGTTGACATGTTAGTACGCCACAGTCGGTCCCATATAATTGTATAGAGAAGCTGACTAAATTAATTCTGGAAAGAAGACATGAATATCACAGAGAATAGGAAGTAAACTATTGTGAAACAGGAATCATCCAAACTAAACCACAAGGGAACTAACAAGTTGTGGTATTCATAAAATTAAGACTCACGACTATCGTCATATACTTTCCACAGTATAAGCACCGATAATGTTCATTTGATAGTCAAATCATCATCATATGTATCTGTACAGAAGGAAAAAAATAATAAAATGATTTTAACAAACACCCAAATAAAAGTCCAGAACATTTATACATGGTGGGACGATAATGATAAATAAATTTGGGTCAGAAAACTCTGTTACAGAAAAATTCCCTAAAATCTCGATGTCTAAACCTCTAGAATTCAGTGATAAATTCTCAAAAAAGTCGGCGGAATAAAAAGGATAGCCATCCTTGTAACAATCTGTGAACTAGGCTACGTAAAAAATTTAGGCAAAAATCAATTCCGACAGGAAATAGACGCCGACCTGTGTCCACGAAAAACAAATTGTTATAATGGACCGATAGCAAGAATAAGCACGATTGTTCTCAACAATTTATTCTTGGGTTAAATTAACGTACCTGCAAAAGTAAATCGAAAAATAAATTAAAATGTATGAATACAATTGGACAAAGATGCCTGTAAGAAATTGTGACAACTAAACCAGGGTTCGACTTACCCAACGACCATAGGAGGAAACAGACCCATCCTACCAATTGTCTGCGAGCAACTGAGAAGAATTAGACATATGAATACATATCGCAGAACTCTAACCATACTACTATTCCATGCTACTGCATAGTATTACCTCCGAAGTAGGATTTTATGTGGCACATGAGAGATATGCGTAGGCAACATGAACCATCTACATATATGACAAGACGGCGATTATACGCTCGAACGCGTTACCTGAAACAAAATTCAAATCAAGACTGGGAGTAAGTGATAAATGAATCTCATAATTCCAAGAGAGTAAGAGAAAACTGAGATGCGTGCTTAGCACACGTCAACGTAGGTAGTAAGGACACCAGAATAATCGAAAACAAATTTACAGTGAAGGCTAAATCGAAAACGATTTGCCATCTCTTTTAGACCCCATACGGATCGAGATCAGCGTCGCCTTGCAGGCACAAGCCGAGACAAGGAAGATCAAATGTGTGTGTTAACTCAAGAAAACTCAAGAAACGTCATGATATTTCGATTCAAGGTTAATATGACGCTTGTAAACGCAAGTACAAAAACAAAGTAGGAACTTATGCCGAGATACAGTAAAGAGATTATCACCCACTAAATAATTAAGCAATAGTAAGGGTGTAAGGGAACGCTAGAACCCACATAACAGCGCAACCACCAGTCGAAAAGGAGGAGTATACTGTACCACGACATAGTTTATGAGGAAAGCTTAACGCGAAGCTAAAATCAAAAGAGGTAGCACGAAATTACCTGTATGGTTGAACTCTCAGCACTGGAAGGCCGACTTCTTTCATGTAAGAGCACGTCGGATGACAAAAACCAAATGCCGAACTGAAATCGAGAGGCCTCGGCGTTCACTGATAAAAATTTTACCAAGTGACAAATGAAAGTGTCGAGTGACAAATCAAACTCTATAAATGCGCCAAACCCTAATTCATCACAAATCCCCACCGTCCACGTGGAGGGTGATGCCCAAACCCGGACAAGGCCAGAGAAACGATCACCTCGAACCAAATCAAGAGCGTGGTAATACAAGCGATAAGATTTCAAACCGATTCCACAGTACACATTTCCATCAACATTGTTACGGAAGGCCATGAAAAACAACGCTAAATTAATCTCTCATAAATGAAAGACGCCAGAAGTACAAAGGAAAACTTTCAAGGAGGGAATGAAGGACCATCTAACCAAACGCACATTAAACCAGTGAATAAATACAAGCATAAGAGTACTGGTGCCGTGGCGTTGCTTCGAGATGCACGCGAACCCTCATGGGTATCAACGAAATCGTGATCCGATGGAGTAGTTACAATCACACAAACGATAATTGAACCTGGTTTATAGATATATATATATATATATGAAGACCCTTGTGAAAAATAAATGAAGAACTAATATAACCAATGGAATTATATGCGCATACCATATGTATTGCCACTGTGAGTTAAGAGCAAGTCAACGATAAGAGAACCCACATTCTCTCCTAACATACGTGAGGATATTGATATAGTAATAAAAGGTATCATGGTAAGTGCTTGGTGTTGAATTATCAACCTATGCCTTTAAGTTCTCTTAAAGGGTAATAATACCATAAATTGCAAACAAAAGGAGGTATCCAATAAAAGAGAGAAATGTCATACCATGATGAAACAAATTCACAATAGTAATGTAAGTGAAGTTCATACAAATATACACAGTTGGAAATTTTTTTTTTGGTGCGAAATTGGGGAACATGACAGGTCTGCACCTATCAGAAATAGATCGTCCACATATGGCACCAAAATGAGAAGCTTGTCATTATCAACCTTAAAGTAAAGGTAGTTATCGATCCTCTCATACCAAGCCCTGGGGGCTTGCTTCAACCCATAGAGGGCTTTCTTCAACCTACATACATATGTATCTCGATCTCGAACTTCGAACCCCATAGGTTGCTCCACATAGACCTCTTCCTTAAGCGAGCCATGTAAGAAGGCGGTCTTGACATCCATCTGATGTTGATTCCATCCCTGTGAGGTAGCAAGGGCAATAATCGAACAGACGGTGGTATATCGAGTAATTGGTGCAAATATCTCATCATAGTCTATACCTTCCTTCTGCGAGAAGCCTTGGGCAACAAACCTAGCCTTGAACTTTTTAGCACTCCTATCAACTCCATGTTTGATTTTGTAAAGCCATTTCGAGGTGACAACAGACTTGTCCTTTGGTCTAGGGACCACATCCCAGACATCATTCTTCATGATCGACTCATACTCTTCGCTCATAGCATCCTTCCAAACTTTGTCCTTCACGGCTTCTTCAAATGTTCCAGGCTCAGATTGAACAATGGTGCTCATGGCTACTAAGTACCCTTGGTACCTGTTCAGCTTCTTACTTTCATGGAATGTTCCCCTAGGTGCAATATGTCTCTCGGCATCTTTGAGAGTATCTCTAAGCCATGAGGGTCTTCTTTTAGAAGAAGTGGGCTGACTAGGAGGTGGATCAATGGGATCCATCAGACCATCAGCATTGGGCATCGGTTCATACTTCGGTTCTTCCTGCTTTCCTGTATCTTCATCTTTGTCTTCCTTAGACATAGGAAGATCTCTAACCTTCCCAAGGGCAACATCTTCATCAAAGGTGACATCATGACTTATCTCCACTTCTCTTTGACTAAGCACATAGTTTCTATATGCCTTAGAAGTTTCACTGTAGCCCACAAATGTTCCCTTCTTTCCAAAAGCATCCAACTTGCTTCTCTTTTCTTTCAGCACATGAAAATATACGGGACTTCCAAAAATTCTAAAATGAGAAACATCAGGTTTTTTTCTGGTGAAGATTCCTTCCGGAGTTTTGGAGTCCAAGGCTTGATGTGGGCATCTATTTTGAACATACACAGCAGTGTTGGCAGCTTCTCCCCATAGGAACTTCGATAAGCCTTGGTCATGAAGCATGGCACGAGTAGCTTCAATGATGGTTCGGTTCTTCCTTTTGGCAACTCCATTTTTTTCAGGAGTATAAGCAGTAGTGGTCTCCCTCTTAATGCCAACTTCCATACAATTGTCATTGAACTCATTTGACTCATATTCGATTCCATTATCGATCCTCAATATTTTGATCTTCTTCCCTGTTTGATTTTCAACCAAGGCTTTGAAAGAGCAGAACCACTTGAACACTTCGTCCTTCTTCTTCAAGAAATAGATCCAAGTTTTGCGAGAAAAGTCATCCACAAAAATAGCATAGTACAAATATCCTCCCAAGGATGTTACAGGAAACATACCAGATAAATCAGAATGAATCAATTGAAGAACGTCGGTAATCTTGCTATCACTTGAGGGGAATGGTCCCCTTGTATGTTTCCCTTTGGCACAACCCTGACAAACACCTTCATGGTCAACTTTGAAATCGGGCATACCTGTGACCATCTTCCTAGCTTCGGGAAGAGCTTTATAATGAAGGTGAGCAAACCTCCGATGCCATAATTCGGATTGAAGAGTAGTGTTGCATGTCATGGCTCCCAACAGACTTCCTCCAACCTAATAAAGAGTATCAACCCTGAAACCAAGAGTGAATGCTTCTTTGAAGTTCCTCTTCCAAACACGTACCTTTCCATCAATGAATGCCACCTTGAATCCTTTGTCTTCCATCGCCGAAATAGACACTAAATTCTTCTTCAAGTCAGGTGCATATAATACATCTTGTAAATGAAGGATTTGACCTTGATTTAGATGAAGAGTAACAGTCCCTGTCCCTTTCACAAGATAGGTGGTATTGTCTCCAAGTATGATTTCCAAATTGGTTTCCTTTTCAATCAAATGTGAGAGGGCCTCTTTGTACCCAGTGAAGTGCCTTGAGGCACCATTATCAATCAACCAATTATCCAAGGTGTCGAGAGGAGAGGCAGCAGAGAGGGCAGATAAGAGGAGGTTATTTATTTTTGCTTGTTATCTACAACATTAGACTCATCATACCTGGAGTTTCTCGATCTCTTGGAAGGTTGACCATTTCCATTCCGTGTAGCGGGACCCTTTCTTTTTCCTTTGTTGTTGAACCTGTTGTTCCTTTGATTTCCATTTCGCTTGAAATTGTTGTTGTTATAATCATCATCTCGAGGTGTATCCCTTTTATTGGGACACTCTCTAGGATAGTGGCCAAACCTGTTACAATTGAAACATCTACCCTTTCTTCCATCTTTGAATCTTGATCTTCCTTGTCCTTGATTTCTTGAACCAACATTGTTCTTTCTTTTAACTTGAGCGGAGAATGCAGTAGTCTCATTCTTATTTGAAAGCATGTCTCTCTCCATCATCCTTGTCTCTTCTTGAGTGCATCTAGTCAACAATTCATCAAAGTTTGGAATCCTGTAATTGTTGAGAATAGTGGTATTGAATACATACCATGCTCGGGGAAGACCTCCAAGGGCAATAAGAGTGAGCTCTCGGTCGGAAATAACCTCTCCAATAGATAGAAGATCATTTTTTATTTTGGTAATCCTCGGGAAATAGGATTGGATGGATTCTCCTCTATCCATCTTGATGTCCTTCAGATTGTTCTTGAGAAAGAAGATTTGATTTGCATTGCTAGCCCTGAACATGCTAACCAACTTGCCATACATCTCCTTAGATGTGCCCAGCTCGGAGATGTAAGCAACTAAGTGTTTGTGAATAGAATCCTTAATGATCTTCTTAGCTTTGACCTCTCCTTTCTTGTACTTTGTCTTAGTGGCAGTCGGTGCTTTTGGAGGAGGCTCAACAATCTTTTGCTACACATAATCCATAGCATCATGCTCCTCCAAAGTCAAGTCCAAGGACATTTTCCATGCATGATAATCAAACTTATCATTGAGCCTGTCATCAGATTTGAAGTAAGATGAAGAAGCCATTGACCCTTGTCCTTGTCCAACAAATCTCAATGATTGCTCTTCTCACTCTTGCTTGGGCTTTGTCTTCACCTAGGCTCTGATACCATGTTAATTTTGGATAACAATGGTATGTTCTATGCTTTTGAGCAATTTACTTCAATCTTTTCTTATTAGCCCAATATCAATTTCTAGATTAGCAATCACATTAACATTGACAATAAACGTTGATAGAACATAAACAATAAGCAGAAGAAAAGCCAAGACAAGAGGACACAATATTTGGTGGATGCCAGGGAAAAACCCCAATGCGGGGAAAACCCTTCGATCAAATCTTCTTATTATTCATCAAAAGTTCAGCAGAGAGAGATAGTACACTGTACAATATACAAAATTCACTTGCCCAAAACTTCAGTCAAACAGCAGTTAACAGGATGCCCTAACCATAAATTTAACGCTAGTCAAACCAGCAAGAAGACTTCACCAAAACAGCTAGGTCAACCTTAGTCAATGCAGCCTCCAACAGTAGTCAAAGTTAGCCCAAAACAGATCCGAAAAAGTTAGTCAAACTCAGTCAACTGAAAGTCAATGCTGCGGTCAAAGTGTTGCAGTCAAAGTGCCCAGAATTTCTCGAAATGTGTGCCAATGAATGCGGCCTGGGGAGATCGGAATTCTGCTTGAGAGAACGTAGCTCTTGGAGGGAGTTTGACCCAAAGTCAACGCTGGTCAACACTCTATACTTCAACCCTAAAATAGTCCGGAAATTTCAGCCCAGAAAAACAGTCTTTCATCCACACATGCAAGGGAGAGAGAGATACTCCAAGTGCTTGTACGAACCAATGAGAGAGAGAGAGATGATGAGATGAGTGATGTCCAAAATGAGGAATGAGTCTCTCTTATTTATATCCTTCAATGACGGTGGAGACACATCCATTGGGGCTTATGAGCCTACATTAGATTTCTGACCAACCTTGACAATTTGCACATGCGTGAGAGAATAAATTCAAAATCTCACTTCTGCTCATCCAAACAAGATGATATTTAGATCAATCTTGCACCTCTCGGAAAGAGGAATCCAACAAAAATATCATCTCCATCATAGGAGCAGTCCAAGGTAGAGTTTGGCCATAGTTGCCTATTTTAACACAATTATTAGCAGGATGAAAATAAAATCAGTAGAAGGGTATCCCTAAGTTGATTAGGAGAATAAAGAGTATCAGCTAAAGAGTGTTCACAAATCACTGTGAAGGAAGCCAAGTATGAGCAGGAAAAGCATCTGGTTGCATAAATGCTAGGGGAAATGGGGGAGGAGGTCATAGTGGAAAATATGCAAGCAGTTTTGCAAAATATGTACTTGAAGAGAAATCACCATGGAAAAGGTATCCGTGAGAACTTTTGATTTCCGTAATATGTTTTCTGTTGATTTCTTTGCAAGCAAGGAAGACAGATAATGTAAATGCTGCTATATAGTATAAATGTTTAAGAACAATATGTATTAAATGAAGGGCCCTGGTTCTGGGGAAACGCTGGACTCTTTATGACTTCCTGGTTCCCTGATTTTGACCCCAACACTATGGTGGTATCCAAAATGCCGGTCTGGATCAGGTTACACAATCTACCTCTCCATCTTTGGCATCCCCAAGTATTAAAAGGTATAGGGAACTCTGTGGGGAAATTTCTCAAGGTCGATATAGAACGAACCCACAAAGGCATCTTCACATTCGCCAGAATATGTGTTGAAGTTGACCTCAGTCAAGGATTACCTGACCACATTATATTGAACTACAAAAATCAACAATGGTCACAAATACTCGATTATGAAAACACGGCATTTCGATGTCGTACATGTCTACAAGCGAGACATCTTCAAAGCATGTGCCCACAAGCCAAAAAGGACAACAACAGGAAGAAGAGACACCCTCAAAAGTCCAAAGGTTGGCAATTCGCAGCATCAAAGGACGTTGAAGCAGAAGAAGCAGAAGCATCAGAAAATGACACAAATGACAATACCAAGCATGACACGATCAACCCACAGCTGGACGTGACTGAGCATAACGTTGAGCTAACTCCAATTCCTACAATTACACAGATGCAACAGGCAAAATCTACCCTTGAAAAAGAGATATGTGGATCCAAACGCTCCCATGTGTCAAAAGGATCTGATTCTGACAAAGAGCCCCCAGCTAATGCATACAAGAATCAAATGGCTATAGTAACACCCACACCCAGCAATGGAGGCTGGCGTAAAGTGGAAAAAAAGAAAGGTAGGAAAGAATAATTTTTTGCTCTATAATGAGTATGTATAAATCCTGCTTTTAAGGATGAGCACAGTACCGCATATGCTATTAGCATCTACAACATGTAATTTTTTCAATCATGAATAAAATTACGATTTTTCCTTGGGAAAAAAAAGTATCAATGTTTAAGAACACCAAATGATCTGTGATCAAGAAGAAGTTGAGTATGTCCTTGAAAAGATTGAGATAAAGGTTGCTTGTAGTTTGTGTAGATTTGGAGGTTAGAAAACAATGTGAAGGCTGCAATGTTTGAACTTGAAGACAATAGTCAGGGATTTTGTGACTCTAT
Organism: Pinus albicaulis; assembly: GCA_034641835.2. NCBI lineage: Eukaryota > Viridiplantae > Streptophyta > Pinopsida > Pinales > Pinaceae > Pinus > Pinus albicaulis. The sequence goes on along the minus strand of JAXQQM020071555.1, from coordinate 37,236 downwards.
AGTAGCCAAATGTGGTCAAGTAATGACAGTGGTCCTCAAAGAGCAAGATGTGACAGGAGAATACCCTAACTTGTGCCAGATGTGGGTGCTTAATGAGGAGGGTTTTGTGACATGTATCCTGAGAGGAGGCAATTGGGTGTAGCTCGAGTAATTGTGAGGAAAAATTGCTACCCTCCCCAGGTTCAAATCCCACTGTGACATGTTTTCTCTTAGCAAGCTGATGTTAATAAGCTATATATAATCTACTCATGAGTTGTTGACCTGGCCCTGTGCCCAGAAGAATCTAGGGTTTACCCTGGGTACCATCCTTGGAATGAGAGAAACTATCCAGTGGGTTTCCTCTAGGATATATTACTTGAAAAAGAGAAAAATTATGCTGAGAGGAATTGTTATAAATGTTTCTGAATACATGGAAGAATTATTCCTAATGACAAAATGACACAATGATGAAGTTCCATTTCCACAGATCAGGGAAAATGTAGAAGACAATCACTGGGTGAACATGCAAAGTGAATCGAAAGTAGAGGACTCCATTAGAAGAAATGACAACAAAGACATTACAGCAGCCAAAAGTGTACTGTCATTGTATGTCAGTGTATCATGTGTTTATGATGGTAAGAGAAGGCATGAAGGATATTAAGCATGTTCTACAGCAGATCATAGATTGTCAGTGTATGTCAGTATATCAAGTGTTTATGATGGTAAAAGAAGGCATGAAGGATATTCTACAACAGATCTTAGAGATATACATGAAGACTAATAATGAGGAATTTGCAGCATGGGGCATGGGACTAAGACACTCCCATAATCAAATTACTGTAGCAGTGAAGAATTCAAAGAGTAGGAGAAAAGATTCAGGATGGGACATGCATAACAATGAATGGTATAGAGGTTGGAGCATAAAAAAAAAGAGAAGGAAGAAATCCAACAACAAGTAGTTGCTAATTTATGAGTAACCCTATAAGCATTATGCTCATATTTTTTCATACTAGGGGATTCTGATGCAGAAGCATCCCTAGTGTATGGACCAGTCACCATCCTGCACCACCTAACACAAATATTAATTTCGGTTTTCTAGTTTGTTGAATTCCAATAATAATTTTTAGTATTTAACAAAGGTCAAAGGAACAACAATGCAGAAAGACCTGTGCACAAATCTAGGAGGGTTTTCCTATGATGTGGACCCAGTTGACATGGTCAACTATGATCAGTTTGTGATGACGTGGACCCAGTTGACATGTTCAACATTGATTAGTAGATTTCTAGGACGTTTGGGGGGCCTATAAAAGGGGCTTCTGAATTCATTTGTGGACAACTTCGAGTAACTTAACAATGGGCAACTTAGGATAGCTCAAAGGAGAAAGTGATCCAAACAAATAAGAAAGGGATCACAAGGGTATCTAAAATAGGATAGATATCTTGACAAAGGAGATCAGAGAAGATCTTGGTTCAGGTGCAGGCTGCAGCCGAGTGTTCAGACATCTCTTTTGGGATCCTCTGGTTTGATTGTGGAGATCACGATCAGTGTTGGAAGAAGAGTAGAAGGTGAACGGATTTGGAGGAGAAGTTCATGAGAATAGATCTAACGAAGTTGAGCTTGTGTGCCAACAAATGACATTTATGAGGTTGTGATGTAATGAACATAGTAGCTTTGTAAAGTTTTATGACCTTGTTTTAATTGTACTGATAAAGAGTTAAGTTATGCCTTGCTTCATAGTTTATTGTTGAGCACTTTGATGTAGGCAACCTGTAGTTGCATCATGTTGCCACCTCAGTTGGTGAAAAACCACCTTAAGCCATTATCCATAAGGATCCTCAACCGTGCACTGGCCCTGCTAACCATATAAGAATATTATTCTCAGATATATGTGGCATTGCAGTTTGAACCTTCTATTCATAGGTAGCATTACACCTCATCATATTGTATGAGGTTTCACATTATGATTTTGATCACTTTGATGGAGATTTGTGGCCAGTATCTTGGACCATTGGACCAACTTGGGGGAATTCATCCTCATGGCATTGGATAATTTGATGGAGGTCTTTGGTTGGAGAGGCTTCACTTCTCCTTGGCTAGATTATTCCGCTCATTGGTTTGGTGATCTTCCCACATGTGCTTGCCTCACCCCTTGGTTGCATATTTGTATGGAGTATGTTATCTCATTATGGTGTGGTTTTGGTATATATGCTTATCTTGGATGTGCCACATCTTGTTCTTGGATGATGGTTTTAGTCCCCCCAAGGGTTTGGAAGATATAATGTTAGGAGGTCATGTGATATTGTTGGAGTTTCCTAATAACTTTTGCATGGTAAGATTGTATTATATGTGTCACTAGGAGTTGTGTTCTACATGACCCCCTTGTATTGGATGTGTGGTGGGGACATACTTGATTATTGGATGGGTTAGCATTTCCATTTATCGCCTTCTCTTATGATGTTGATATGACTAGATGATGTGTTGTTGTAGTGCACTTTGTTTTGGTGGGATTTTCCTAGGTGATATGACTTGACATTGTAACATCAGCAAGACATCACCTTTGGAAATGTTTTTAATGATGTTAGTACCCTCACTGATGTGTTATTTCCTAAGTTTGAGTTAGATTTGGGGGGGCGGGGGGGGTTCTACATGCATCTATGGTGATGAATCCTTCTCCTAAGGTTTGATGACATTTTATTATGTTACAGTCTTTTGGTGGTGCACCCTAGGTTCAAGCCTAGGTTGAGCTTCTATTTTGGCATTGTCTTGTTATCATCGTGGCCTTTGCTAGGATATACATCTTAGTTCCATTGTGCAACACTTGTTTGAGCGCACCCCTCCCCATCTTATTGGCACACTTGTTCGTGTTGTTTTAATTAGTTGGTTGAACTATGGTTTTATTTCATAATTAACCTTTGTGCATACATATTGGGGTTGAATTGATAATTTAATGGTTAATTTAATCCCTTTCATTTTATTGGAGGTTAATAGCTTAAGCACCCTACTTTACTTGGTACCTATTCACACTTGCAGGGGTTTCTTTGGAGGATATTTAAAAATTTGATGGAACACTTCTCTCTTGGGCACACTTTCCAAGGATTACATGATTATTTTTATTGTTGGAAAGGTTGGCACACTTCTATAGGGCAGACTTTTGCTTGTGCACATAGTTTAGGGAAATCACTTGATGGTATTGGAAACAAAACATGGTTTTGGCATGACCATTGATAAGGCCTAACCACTTTTGGCGCTCTTTTCTAGGGCGCACTTCACATGGAAATAATTTATTATTTGTTTGGTGGTTGAGGTAGTTACACAGCACATTATTCTCTAGGGTGCACCTCTCCTAGGTGCTTTCATTTTTGCATTTCAGCTGCACTTGTCATCTTTTGACCTTCATTGGAGAGCGCCCTCGCCCCTTTAAGTTGGCATATATTTTTTTATGGGAGGTGGTTATGGAGGATATTACTAAGAGGTATGTGGCATATTTGAAGGGCCACACATGGCACACTACATGCCCTTGCTTGGTCTTATTACTATTATTAGAACGATGTGTTGAAAGATGCACTTGTGGAGATGGTCCACTTACTATTTTTGGAGTTGACCACTTTTTTTCTTGTCAAGTGCTCCATCTACTTGGCACCTTGCACATTCATCCATGGAGTGGGTGGTCTTCATATTCACACTTGAGGATTGGTTACATGTATCTTGTGGACCACTTTCTATTTCTGGATATTTGTTATGGAGCATTCCCCTAGGAGGCTTATTTTATTGTTTTATTTCTCATGCACATTGGAAGGCACATTTTGTGAGCTTTTCTAGGTGGACTCATTAGCACATCCTCCTAGGTTGTAGATTATTTAATTATAATTTACAAGCATCCATCTTGGATGGCACATTCTAAGTGGACCTCTTGCATGTTGACCTAGTTATGATGTCTATTTTTGTTGTATGCCTTCTCTTGGAAACTTTGGATGTAATCACTTTTCTATTTTTGGATGAGGGTGAGCTCTCTTGGAGAGGCTTCTGTCCACATATCTTAACATGGTCAACCATGGATTGAGGAAGGATCTTAGTACTTCATTTTTATAATATTTGTTTGACTTGTCATGGATTTAGTTAGAAAATAATAATTTTTTATTGTATGAGAAGAGACTCCCTCTATAAAGAGGAGCTTTCTCTCCATTGTAATGGTTATTGGGACTTTGGGGATTGAGGAGCTCTCCCTTGGATTTCATTTGTACAGCATATGCTTGGAGTTTGATGGAAAATTAAGGTATAATATTATCTTTATGTGAGGCTTTCGTTGTCCAATTTATTTTTCATATGCTGATTTTTGTTGTACGAAACTGTTGTAGCATGTTACAAATGCCTTGTAATGAACTATGTTTCATTTGGACAGAGTAACATGAGGATTTTATCCCTCTTATTTTTATTGTTGTTGTGTTAACCTTACATCAAATAAACCCTAATTTTTCTAGATTAACATGAGCTCACTTTCATAACAATGCTTAAGAACGGCACCTTTAGCCTTCCAAGGTAATTTTATGCTATAAACCTCAACAAGGTAAGGTTGATTTGTGGCACGCATAGCAGCTCTTATTGCCTTACATGTCCAAGCGCTTGCCTTCCTTGCCCTATGCTTCCTTGCCTCCATTTGCCTAAGGTTTGGTTAGGCACTTGGTCTTTGTCTTTCCACCTTCTTCTTCCTTTCTCACACCATTCATTTTTCCACTTATACTACTACCAATCGTTTTCTTAAGCAAACTCTTCAATACATTGCCTAGTACTTCCACTCTATAGCTTTAGCAATCCTATCCATAGGGAAGCCCCCTTGAGTTGGAAAAGAACAAACCAAAAGTAAGAGGAAGAACTACTGTGGTGACAGTGGGTAGTCTTCTTGAATTGCACAAGACTAGTTCCTTCATACTTGGGACTTTACATCATATGGAGGTACTAGATTTTGTTATGACAGGTAGAAAGGTCACAAACATGACCTAATCCTTCAAAAATATGAATAATGAAGAAACTTGAATTTTAATGGTAAAGCCTAAAATAAAATATTAAATGGTAATAGGGCATTAGGAAAAAAATTAGATTGTTTAAGCCTAGATCCATAACTAAGCAATACAATTGCAACTCTTGAATCACAGATATCACCACTTCATCAAAACTTTCTTTTCTCGGTTACTGCTTTCCTACTGATGTGACTTGGTAGGATTTTGACTGAAATTGAAAGGTAATTTTTCTCATTGTCATTTGCTATGTTGTTTAGTACCAATAGAGTTCTGACCAAGAGAATACTCGAAGAAGGTAATTACAGATTAGTAAATAATGTTCTGATCTTCAAAATATATCCTATCTCATTATAAAATGATTAGAAGATTTTAATAGGAGCTTCAACACAAGCTGAAAGGGCCAGTTGGAAACGTAACTTGAAACATCAATTAGATCAATGCCAAAGTGTAAAAGCCTGCTTCTTGCACTTATCCATGACATATCCTCCACTAATCACATTACAAGAGAACATTTTGGTAACATATTTTGCCAAATAGATTATGCGCCTTGTCTAAGTTCTCAAATTTGCGATACATGTCCACAAGGGTATTTAACACAGAATCATCAGACCAAAATCAATTCTTACGCATTTCTTCACGGATCATACCTTATTCCAATGCTGTCAAGTTCGCATGTGTTGCATGGAGACTGACACCCAAGCCTACCCTTGCAGTTGCATTTATCAGTTCATTTGTTGAGAAAGTTTGAAGGGCTCTGTGCTATGTCCATTCTGTCCATATCCTATGATCATTTCGTTCTACAAGACGGCATTTGGTCTCCACCTTTTCTGAAATAGCGGGCCATCACGCACATATACTGACATTATTACTATCTAGGAGAGGACATCTTGCTTGAGCATATTTTGAAACAGCATTAGGGGTTCATTAGCCTGCCCCTTCGTACAACCATTTGACCATGTATTTCTTCTCTTTGCATCATATGCACATTAAATGCATTGGATAAAGAGGATTGAAAAATAACTCTCTTTGCATCATATGTACATTAAATGCATTGGATAAAGAGGATTGAAAAATAACTCTTTTCGATGTCAGGCATTTCTTCCAAACTAATATTTTTAATAAACAAATACTTCCATTTGTATTGATAAATTTCAAGTTATTTTATGTGGTTCATGGATCCTGGAGATCGGTGACTGCTACATCCATGGAATATTTGTATCAGGTATATCCACCCAAAGGGATCACTTCCTACCAGCTCAACCACGAAGCCTTACCCCAACCAACCAAGAGTGTCGAGAGAGTTGAACCTGTGACCTCTCAATAGTAAAGGTGCTTTAACAACGGGGGCTCGACTAATTGAACTAACCCTCAAGGTTTTTCCAAGTTAGTGAATTACTTTGATTATCTGAATAATTTCTTAAATATTTTTCTCCTATATGTATCTGAACCTGTCTCTTCACTTTTTCCTCCTGGCTGCCATATAATTTATCTAAAACAAATTGCATTCACTCCTTGGCTAGAACACCAAAACTGGCAGTGGGCATATGCTCGTTCATATCCAAACTCCTGTTCAGCGCTTGTTTTTCTTTAGCACCATCATATTCCCAACAAGAATGCATTCCATCGAATACAAGTATCATCACAAGATTTTCTTCTTAAAGGATATGGGAATGAGATTGGTGGCCGAATAGCAACCACCATAAACTCTAAGGATTTTCATGATCCATGTAGGTTGTCATATTGAATAGAGGTATTGATAAGCACAAATACAGTTGCTAGCTTATTGTAGCGGTTGCTGAGACATTTTTTCCATTTCTTCCTCTCTCCACATTATGCAACAGGAAATTTCATGTCAAGCACATATGCTACTTCCATTATGTTCCCAAGAAAACTCTCCAACTTTATACATATCTTTTATGTTGGTGGATGTGATCTCTCCTACAAGAAAAACAGAGACCCTTTTATTAACCTCAATCCAGCTGCATCCTGGCTTCTTTCTCACCCTCCGTTCTTTCATTATTCGTCGCACCTTTTCCATTCCATCCCACCTACAAGCTGCTGCATATATGTTTGACAAAAGCACATAAGGAGCAGCATTTTCAGGATCCAATTCAAAAAGACATTCTGCCACACGTTCTGCTAGTTCGACATTGATATGGATTCTACAAGCACCAAGCAAAGATCCCAACACGGCAGCATTGGGTTTTACTGGCATTTTGTTGACAAAATCTTGCGCCTCATTCAGGTGCCCAGCACGGCCAAGAAGGTCAACCATGCAACAATAGTGATCCATTGTAGGTGTGATGTGATAATATTGCTTCATGCAGTTGAAGTACTGCCAGCCATCATCTACTAGGCCCGAATGGCAGCAAGCGGAAAGAACCCCAACAAAGGTGACATGGTTTGGGTTTATGCCCGCGTGCAACATTTGTTCAAAGAGTTGCAGAGCATCCTTGCTATATCCATGCATGGCATATCCTCCAATCATTGCAGTACACGACACTACATCTCGCCTCGGCAAGTTGTTAAACACTTTGCAAGCCTTCTCTATGCTCCCACATTTTGCATACATATCTATAAGGGCATTCCCCACAAACTCATCAGACTGAAATCCGTTTCTAATGATGTCTTCATGTATCTCCTTGCCATATTCCGAAGCTGCCAGGTTGGCACATGCAGGGAGAATGCTGGCAAATGTGTTTGTCCTTGGCATCACGCCTGTAAGTTGCATCTGTTGAAAAAGTAGCACTGCCTCATCAAAAAGCCCATTCTGCGAATATCCTGAAATCATTGCAGTCCATGACACCACATTCCGTTCTGGCATTTCCTGAAACAGCCTTAGGGCCTCATCAACATGTCCACTTTGCGCGTAACCTGTGATCATCGCAGTCCATGAGAACACATCTCTCTCAGGCATTCTCCTAAAGAGATTCAGTGCTTCTTCGCATAGCCCCGTTTGTACATATCCTGCAATCATAGCATTCCACGACACAACATCTCGCTCAGGCATTTTCTCAAAGAGCTTCAAGGCCTCATACATGCGTCCATTCTGTGCAAGCCCTGCAACCATAGCAGTCCACGAGACCACATTCCTTTCAGGCATTTTGTCAAATAGTTCAAGGGCCTCATCAACACACCTGCTCTGCACATATCCTGTAATCATCACTGTCCACGACACAACATTCTGCTCAGGCATTATCTCAAAGAGCTTCATTGCGTCACCAAGACGCCCATTCTGTGCATATCCAGCAATCATTGCATTCCACGAAGCAACATCTCGCCCCGGCATTTTCTGAAACAATGCCAATCCCTCATCTACACACCCAACCTGTGCAAATCCCGCAATTACAGTAGTCAATGAAACCACATTGCGCTCCGGCATCTTCCGAAACAGTCTCAAGGCTTCTTCCACGTTCCTATTTTGAACATACCCTGCAATCATAGCATTCCATGAGACCACATTTCGTTCAGACATTTTGTCAAACACTTTGCGTGCATCTTCCATACTCCCGCATTTCACATACATATCTACAAGGGCACTTCCAACGAATAAATTATCTTCAAACCCACTTCTAATTATCTCTTCGTGAAACTCCTTACCCTGTTCCAGGGCAGCCAAGCTGGCCACTGCCGGCAAAACGCTTGCAAAGGTAAAGTGATTGGGCTCAATCCCCGTTCGTTTCATCTGATAATACAGTACAAGAGCCTCCTCAGATTGCCCAATTCTTGCATAAGCTCCCATCATGGCAGTCCACGAAACCACATTTCTTGTGGGCATCTCAGAGAAAGCCCTGCGAGCCTCCCTAATATTGCCACACTTAATATACATAATAAAAAGCGTATTACTCATGTAGATTTCTGAGCATTTAGTACCGGTTTGAATTATGTGGGCATGAACCAATTTTCCCTCCGGAAGAGCCTCCTTGTTGCAGAACCGCTGCAACAGACAGACATACGTATGGGATTCGATCCCAATAACTTTCCCATCCATTAAAAGCAAAATACTTAGCGCTTCCTTCAGTCGTCCCTGCTTGCATAGTGCAACTGCATTCCTGCAATCGGCCTGTTGTTCTATCAGCGCACTCACATTTGATTGAGTGTTCGCAGAGGGTTTGACAATGGGAAGCTTAATTTTCGGCTCGAGAAAAATCAGCATTTTGTTTTTCTCATAATTCCTCCATGCCTTTTTCGTCGCCATCGTTTGAATCCGAGGTTGGGAAACATTTTATTTTGCAAGTTCGTATGTAAGATTGTATTTTAATATTTTCCCATTTAAAAGTGTACATTGCCATGGCACTATCAACCCATTTCAAAGGTGTATAGTGCTTGCGAGTTTGCTTTAGTCATTTTAAATGTAAAATTATTTTAAATTCTAAATTTTTAAAAATTTTACATTTAAAATTTTAAATTTTTAAAATATTTTTTTATTGGGCAAGTTTGTAAAAATGTAAAGTAAATGTGAATACAAAGTCACATGTTCAAATCTCTGGAATGTTTACTTGTGTTCATGTGTTGGGAGTGGCATGAATCGCCTAGGGGTTATAGTGGTAGCAGGTGTAATCAACCTTATGTCGCGTGAGTACAAACTAACCCAAATGATGATCCTTCTAGTAAAAATAAATAAAAGCTAAGCAATTTAATTACTTTTGGATAATATTTACTGAATTTTTTTTTTAAACCATGGTGAATTGTTAACTCATTGGAGTAATATGGAGAAAGCCCAATATTAAACTTTTTGGCTACCACTATAACACCAAGAGTATAACGAACATCCCACAAAACAAATATAACACCAAGAGTATAATGAACATCCCACAAAACATGTAGAAAATCTCTAACATAGCTTTGATACCATGTAGAAATTACACCAATGGATTCGATCCGATCATGCAATGTACTAAAACTTCTACAATATTTGTGGAATATAAATCATGATCGCTCAATCACATGCATGTAAGAGAAAGAAGTAAATCAATCGCACAACACAAGATTTTCCTGGGGAAAGCAACTACTCAAAACCCCTCCATCTTTATTGTATAATCAACCAAGGAATCATGAAACAATACAATGCATATGTGCTCACCACAACCTCATACACTCTACCAATTGTCTCACACTAATCTAGGCAAAATTGGACCAATACATAGCCAATTTCCTGCCCACCTTCAGCCTGCCTTACTCACACAATCTCTAGGCAAAATAATTCCTATTGAATAGAAATTCCAACCTCCTTGATTGTGCAATCCATCATGGGCATCATGTGGCTTTATAATTGCGCTCGAGAAATTCGCTACAACTGATAGTTTACTTAACTTTAACCTTTGTCTCAACTAGGTCGTCATCAGAATTGAAATGCATGCATCTATTAATAGTGAAACATCAGTTATTTGGTAGATCACTACTTGTGAATTAAATCTATTTTAATTCACTTGATCTTCCACTAGCTCATCACTCAGTTAGAACTAGTTAAACTGATTTTAACTCAATTAATTTGAGTTGATTGATTGCACTCACGCCACACTAGTGCTACAACTGCAACTGGACCCTGTAAATAATAGAATCACTCTACATGCCTACTCTTTGACCCTCAACTCGAAATTCTTGAGCTAAATAAGTCTATCACACTTAGTTAACTATTACAAGTTGTTATGAGATAAGATTACAATTTATTTAAAAATTGGTTGCCCACATTAGCACTAATGTGTCACTAAATTCCTCGCTCATGTGTGACCTGGAATCCCACACTAGCATGTGGTGCATTTTCTTGTTGAATTTCAACAAATAGATATACCAATAACTTATGACTTAGTAAGAGCTAAAATTTCATGATAATATTTAATTTTGGAAAATATTTATTGAAATTTAATAAATTAAAGTTTATTTTAATAAAAGTTAAGAATCATATTCATCAAGGGGTGGCAAGTGTCAAGGGGGATGCTTTATTTAGCCCCATAGGAAAATTAGAAATATCTTATTCATGGAGTCTCAACAAGACCTGAGACAATATGGTGGAAGGGTATGCATTGCTTTAAGGTCTAAGTATAGTGCTCTCCACTAACATCTAAAACTTAGCTATTGTGAGGGATTCGAGGATTATTCTTAGTCATATTGCTATAGGCTTTCCTTCAAACAACCTAGTGTTGAACCCTATTCTTAAACAAATTAATAGGCTTATACAAAACCTTAAGGATCACACAATCTGGCATGTTCTCTTGATCAACAACATGGTGATGGACAAGTTCAAAAATAGGTAGACCATCCATGAGGTGGGCTCCCTTGTTGTGAATGATATGGTGTCCCATCTCTCCATCCCATAAACATGACGAGTGGCAGCGACTTGAGGGGACATATGACTCCAACATGAAATGTTATAATGCAAAGGGAGGGTAAACATGGGTCAAGGCATGCAATCCCCTATTGAACATTAATGTTTAATCATGTTTCAAGAAGGAGGTGGATTGTTCACATGGTGTGGCATTGCTTCCCTCATTCAATAATAATGGTGCCCAAGGACAATGGGTTGTACTCACTTTGTGTGGATGCAAGCTACAAATCTAAATGTAGGATAAGAATTCCAATGTCAATTATGTGGATGGGAAGTGGTGGCTCCTGGTAATATCTTGGTGTGTAGTGCGTTGGGGCTACATGTGGTTTTGGTGAGTATGGATAATAGTTATATGTGGATAGTTGTAGGGGAGTGGCTAGGGACTCCACCACCTGCCTTGGAACTTTGGTATCTTAGCGAGGCTCAAGACTTCTCTACGAGGTTCACAGGCTTACTGTTGACAATTTATATAAGGTGTGGATGTCTTCTATGCCTTCCTCTGGACATAGGAAAGCCTTAAAATGCTGGAATTGGAATTGTCATATGGGTGGTGAATTATCTCCCCCTTGTTGTTTATAGTTTTTTGGTGATGGTTATTGTTTGGTTCTACTCTTTATTAGTTAGGGTTCAAGCTGGGAATTCTCTTATTTTTTGCGTGGCCCACCCTTGACCTTTTGTTAATCTAAACAATGATGCCAAAGCTTTTGGGGATGAAATATTGAATATACAACTCAAGTTTCGTCAACAAACATGTTCTGTCGCCACCACCATGGAAATCCTAGTGGAACAAAGAGTGAAAATATAGTAATTTGAGGATGAATTAAGAAGTCTTCGTCAACAGTTAGAAAAATTGCAAATGGCCTCCCAAGGGGAGTATTTTATTCTCTATTTCTACCACATATTCAACCATGAAAGAAAGTTTCATTTTGTTGAATTTAAATGCCCCTGACCCATCTCAACAAAATCAACCATCTTGGCATAGTATAGAACCTCCTCTCTAGTGATTTGCAAATGGCATCTAGGTGGGTATTTGATTATTTGTTTCTACCATAGATTCAGCCATAAAGGAAGGTTTCCTTTCATTGGATTTAAATGTCCTTAACCCAACTCAGAAATAAAAGCCATATTGGCATAGTATAGAACCTCCTAGCTAGTGATTTTTGTATATGCATTTCCATGTAGTACTACATTTAGGTTATTTTTTGTTGTATTTATACTACAACTAGTTACAGTCTAGTAATTTTATGTATTAAGCTTTCCCCATGCATATGGCAATAAAAAAATTGGGCTTCTAAGAGAGTCGTGATAAACCGTTTTTTTTTCCTTCTATTGTAATAGCTCTGCCTCGAACTAGATTTCTTAATACAAAATTTAATGTTATGATAAAACGATAAATCATCTTTGGCTTAGATCCATTTTAACCATGAATTTATCAAACATCGAGAGGGAACAAATCTCTTAAGATGCAAAATTTTCCTCAAGTTTTTAATTGTAAAAAAGTTTGCACCTCCATAGGTTTGATCACTCGCAACACTTGATAGATCTGGGGTTAAGATGGATCTAAATTGATTTTAATTTTTTAATGTAATACAATGTGTTATCATCTCCCTTAATTGGTAAAGATGATTTTCCACATCATTGTGTTGATTGATGTCTTTATGATCCATTCAATAATCATCTTTACCAATTACCAATTAGTATGTTTGTGATAGGGGATTGGAAACGTTAAGAAAATCATGGAAGGATGGGTAAGGATAGATTTTGAAGTTGTCATTAAAATAGTTGTCCATCATCAAATTATTGAGATAGTGGAAGTTTCATGTCCTTTATTGTTTTTACAATGTGAAATTTAAATGGTAAGAAGTGGCAGATCGTGATTAACAAAAATAATAGTGGTGGAGAGCTAAGGTGAAGGATCACTTCTAATAAGGGCCATTGATGCTAATGTATTCACTAGTTGAAATGTTGTTATCTTTGTTATTATGAACTCAATTTCTTGTCAATAATGTAAGAGAGATGTCGAGAAGAAACAATACTAGAACAAGGAAGAAAGCTAGTTTTTTAAGAATAGTTTGATAGGAGGTATATTATACGTCTACAAGTTTTGAGACAATAACCTTTTGAAAAATACATTGATTGTATATACAAATTTAAAATAATTATGAAGTTAATTTAGAAAATTTTAACTTAATTTTGATTTATATATTATGATTGCAAGAACTAGTTAATGAATCTATCAAAAGGGATATGATTGATATATGAAATAAGACATTTAGTGTGGTGTCCATCATTTTCCAAGGAACATATTATGGAGAGTTTCAAGCAATATGTCCACATACATGCAAATGGCATCCGTAGGAAATCCATTGACATAGATTATTTTGTCTGATACACAGGGATTTTGGAACTAATCAAATTCTCAACAATATTGATAACAACCAATTAAACTAATCCCTAAACTCACTTAATATATATATTACAAACTAACACATCATAAAAGTAAAACAATAATGGACCATTCCATTTTAATAAAGCTAATGAGCATAAGGAATACATTTAATTGGTAGTTTATCGAAGAGGAATTTATCTACAACTATGGTTTTGATTTTCTAGGGTTTAATAGTAGTTCTCATTGTTCGCTTCCATGGTTGCTTCGTAGGTGGAAGTAAACCCCTCGTCGTATAAAGAAATCCTATCCAAATGAACCCTTTGTAACTCCAACCAACGTTCATCCCCAAATGAATCTCACCACCATCACGCAGATTGTGTTAACATCCCCATTCAACCCAATATTAATAACAAGTTTGAAGAGTTAAGTGTAAAAAATCAACAAGCATATTCACTAAATGTCAATGTTTGGAAATCAAGAGAACACATCCCTTAAATGAATAACATTCCTACCTGCGAGATCAAAACAAATTGCATTGGAGAATATTCAGTTTATGAAAGATCACATCGTTTTCGAACATTTCTGGAGTCTCTCATACTTCTTTTTATTTGTGGGACTCCACTTGAGATATCATACAATGAGTTTTATTGGTTTTTTGGAGCAAAGGTGTTCCAAAATCCTATATTATGTAAGTTTTTATTTCCTACATAAACCAAGAAACAATTGATTAACACATGAGAAAACAAAATAACATGCAAAATAACGAAATCTAACATGAGATATTGACACTACAATGCAAAAACAACAAAATATAGAAAGAAAAGAGTTTGGAAAAAAGAAATAATTTATTGTATAAAAGGGATACAATCTCTCTTAATGACACTAAAGGGAACCTTGGAGGCAATGGACCCTTGGCTCTCCCAAAGGAGGTTCCTCCTCTCCCTCTCTTATAGGTGTAATCTCTCCTTAAGAAGTTTCCTAGACACTCTTAAATGATGAGCTCCAAGATTACAAAGTAATGCCAATTGAGAGGCAATTTGGGAAACATAACCTTGCAATGATTTCTCTCTTACAAATCGTCCCCAATGTAATGATATCTATAGGCTAAGGTCCATCACTTGTCCCAGTTTGGCTCATTGATGATATTTGATCTTTGAGTGAGCCTCTCATCTTGGTGGGAGACAAGATGAGTCCTTTGGCGGCTCCACAACTCTTCTTTAATGGTGTAGAGGCTTGAGACTAAGGCCCCTTTCCTTGTACTTCCACCTACTAAGGGGAATTTAAGGTGACTTTCCCCGTAAATCTTTCAAATGTCACTTCCTACAGATCTGCTTAACTATTAAAAAAATAGATGCGGGGATCCATGCAAACTCGAAAGAGTGGATTTGTTCAGATTAATTGAAGCACTACAAGGAAAAGACCCTCTAGCGGAGGTTATAAAGGAGGTTTTTAGTGTTACAAAATTGGCCAAAATTGTCAAAAAAACATTTGCTACAACATTCGTTTTCAGCAACGGAGGTTTTGGCGGAGCTTCTAACGAAATTTCAATACAACTAAAAAAAACTGGGTGGTCGGAGGTTGTTACAGATTTTTTTCTCATTGGTGCGTGCACCAAGTGTCAACGCACCGATGCGTTGTACCGTGAACGCACTGGTACTGTAAACCTACCAAGCACCGAGACGGAAAACAAATTTCGGACGCCCCGGGGCATTTATCAACGACCTGGTGCATGTCAGCCAACCAGTCACATCGGGCCGATGGAAGGTACATGCACCGGGCCGTTAAGGTGTAAAACCGCACAGGGCCCTATAGGTGATACAACGCACCAGACTGTTAAGTTATAAAAACACACCAACGCGTTAAAGGAAAACCACACTGGTGCATGCAACGCCTATCGGACCGCCCGGGTGGTAGTCATCGATAAAGCGCACCAGGCGTTCTAATTGGTATTGGTATTTGTGTGGTGACCATATGTCATAGAAATGCACCAGTGTGCAGTATCATACAAACACACCGGTGTGCAGTGACTAACACACACCGGTGTTCATTTTGTATTTTTTAGAAACATCGACCTGTGACAATGCAATTATTGTGATTTTTTAAAATTCATTATTCATCAAAAGGCGACACATATCTTATAACAGTATTCATATCAATTAAATTTTTATTAGTGCATTTGAATGTGATGTTTGGATTAATTTGTTATATCATATCATCAGATTTCGCATCTCTTCATTATAATATTTAATCATCCATATATTTAATCAGTGGTGTAACATTTCACAGCGACAATGGAGAATGCAATAGAATAAATTAAAACTTATTTTATTATATATATGAATAAAACAGTCTTTGTCATACAAAATGGGACAGTTGTTGGTATCCCTCTATCTTTCAATTGGGACACTATGTCCATTACATTAAACAAAATGTTTGATTTCATAGACAAATATTTCAAAAAATACAACGCCTTGCTTTGATATCCAAACATATTGATCATCATTCTTTGTTGGAACTGTTGGAATTATTGTCACTGCTCGAGTTACTTCCATGACTTGGGTTATTTTGAGGAATGTTTTGTTCATTGTGTTGATTGTTTTCTTCTTCTTCAAGTTCCATCTACAAACATAAAAATAAAATGTAATGAGTGTATATACATTGGTGAGAATAATGAAAATTGCAATATTAAATAATATACATCAATGTAAATCGAAAAGAAATGTACTATAGCAAGAATTGACTCATGAACTATACACATTCTTTCAAAACCAAATTTCATGCCATCTTTCAACAATTCATTTGTTGGCACAGTTCCATACTTTGTTTCCTGCAAGTTTTATACCCCATAACATTTCATATATTTAATATAAAAATTTTTGTCGTTCTATTAATTATAGACGGATTTAAGTAAAACAAGATAGATGCTTACAAATTCCACAATTAATTTCTGATATGCCAACATATACTAACAACCCATATTTAACCCAATGTCAATCAATTCGTCTGATGGTTCTTCTTTGTATGTTAGCACCTGTTTGAAGACATTCAATGATGATTGTTGTAAAACAACTTAAAATATACAAAAATGAAATCTAGTTAAGTTGTTATAAGGAGGTAACAATTACTCACAAACATAGACATCAACCCTTTTCTTCCTTGTCGTCTTGTTTTATGTGATGAATGGGTTCCATTTTCTTTTCTTTTCTGGAAGAAAATACTTGAAAATTAATATTTAAAGCTAAATTGTTTATTTATTGTACCTAATTGAAAAATTCAATGATTACATATTGGTGATCATCTCATAGGCGATTTTGCATGGATTTTATGTGTAATTGGAAATCCAAGGGATTGGGCCTTTTATATAAGAAATTTAGCAAGTGTAGTGAATCTATAGTCTTGGTTTTGGCAGCGTAGTTGGTAGTGGCAGAGTTTATTAAAGCTTTTGGGCTTTGGTGGCATGCATGAGTTAGTAGCTATTTTTGGATCTAGTTTTTGGCGGGACTACTAGTTTAAGTGGAAATTTTGGAAGTTGAGCCAAACATGATCCTGCTAACTTTAAAAAACCTTAGTTAAATTTGTAAAAGATCTAGATTCACTTAAATAAGCAGAAAAAATCATAGAACAAGTTCAAAACAACAAGATCAAAAGCTTGAAACTTGGGGAGGACCTCAAGAAGACGTGAAGAGCAATTTTATAAAACTAAATTGAACATGACATAGGAAAAAATAATAATTCATGCAGTAATTCAAGAAAATAAAGGAACCAAAATTAGCAAAGAGAAAACTTTAAAAGCGGGCTTGTGTAAACATAATCGATATGTTTTTTGGAGACATAGTTTCTAAGAATTTTTGAGGTAGAATTTCAAGAGCACTGAGGAGCTGGTATGGTGGTGTTGTTGAGGTGATTCTTGATTAGTGATTGAATACAAAGTCTTTTATTTTAAAGCAAGACTGGCATTCATGGATATAGTTTGGAAATGGATGAAAAATGACTCATTGAATGTCCAACAAGTTGTACCTTGCAGATCAAGGGTAGGTGCTCTTTCCGGTGGGTGCTGGTAAATAACTAGTTTGTAAATGGATGAAAAATGACACATTGATTGTCCAACAAGTTTTAACTTGCAGATAAAGTGTTGGTGCTCCTTCCAGTGGATGTTGGTAAATAAATAGTTTGAAAATGGATGAAAACTGACCCATTGAGTGTCTAACAAGTTGTTGCTTGCAGATCAAGGGTTGGTTCTCTTTTCAGTGGGTGCTGGTAAATAAATAGATTATAGGGGTTGTAGCTCCTTTCAGTTGTAGTTGATAAATCAAGGGGTTGTAGCTTCCTTCTGGTTGTAGCAAAAAAATTTCAAGTTGTAGTTTTCCTTGTAATACAATCAAGAGCAGTTTGAAGAATTTGTTTGTCCCATGAGTTTTTCAAAGTGTTTGATGACATTTTTTATTGTCACACTTGTTAAAATATTGTTGAAGTCTTTTAATGGTGTCCTAGTAGTGTTTCCTGAAGTGAAAGAAAGTTTTCATAGTTAAAATTCTTGCACTACTCATTCACCACCCCTTCGCCCCCACCCCCTCTCAGTAGTGCCCTAGTTTATAAAAATTGGTATCAGAGCCAAGTTACTTCAAATAAGTCTAACAACTGGAAGACAGATCAAGGACCATGATAAAACATGAAGGGGGTTTTACCAATAGGGCACCTATGTTTAATGGAACAAACTATGTGTTTTGGAAAGTAAGGATGAAGGCCTAAAATCAATTACTGGTGTGGAAGAATAATATCAAAGGCCTACAACAATGGTTACCAAAGATCAAAAAATGGAGGTCACATGTAATGCTAATATAATGAATGACTTGCTTGTTGGTCTACCTAAATCAGAGCTTGTCAAAGTAATGGATTGCAAATCTACCAAAGCTATTTGGGACAAGATGAGCAACTTCTATGAAGGAGACAATAAGTTAAAGAAAGCTAAACACCAAGAGTATATGATGCAATTTGAATCTTTATGCATGCATGATGATGAACATATTGAAAAGTACTTTTTATTAAGATTTTATGAAGTTGTGAACACCATAAGAGGGCTTGATGAGAAGTTAGAAGAAGTTGTAGTAGTTCAAAAGGTGTTAAGATATCTTCCTAAAAGGTTTAATCCAAAGGTGTCAGCCATTGACGAAATGAACAATCTCGTCACTCTTACTCTAGATCAATTACTTAGAATACTCATTGCCTATGAGATGAGGATTTCTAAAGGAAAGTATTTAGCCATTAAAGAATAAACCTTCAAAGAAGAAAATAAGTGCACGGATGAGCATGATGACTCATGTTGTGAATTAGATGAAGAAGAAGCCACCTTTGTAACGAACCTCAAGTGAGGATCAGAAAAATATAAAGGTAAGCTACCCTTTAAGTGTTTTAATTGTGGAAAATTTGGCCACTATGCATGAAAGTGTCTTGAAAACAAGAAGAGAGATTACGATCCTAGAGAAATATTCAAGAAAGTTCAAAACAGACAAAAGGATAAGAAGAGGGGTTTTTATGTTCAAGAAGAGATCTCCTCGGAAAGTGAACCTAGTCAATCTTTAGATGAGGACATAGATGATGCAATCCCTAAAGAATTCATACTAATGGCCATAGAAAATATACAAATTGAGGCCATTAATTCTGAAGATGAAGAGGGAGAAGTAGATATTGAAGGAGAACAGGTGAGTGCACTTGAGGAAATAGAGAGGTCGAGGAAGAAAAGCAAGACTCTAAAGGAGTCCTTGGAAAAAGCAAAAGTTGAAGATATTGAGCCATTGCTTTTACAAAAATAAGAATGAAAGAATATCTAGGATTCTTTGAACTAAAAATTGAATGACAAAGCTCAAACATGTGAAAGGTTGGAAAGATAAGATGTGTTGTTGAAGGAGGAGTTGGAGAAGGCAAAAACCCAGTTGAGTTTCAATAAAAAATGTGGCAAAGGGACTGACAACTTGAATGAGTTATTGGAAGCTCAAAGGATCTCTACAAACTGAATTGGTCTAGGATTTGAAGCTGAGTCCAACACAACAACATAGCTCAAAGGAAAGAAGAAAATTACAATCGTTCCCCCAACAACAAAAGGCCCATGCAACAGCTAGAGGAAAATACACAACCGAGGAAGCATCAACAACATCAACAAAAGGATCACGTTGAGCATGCAAATAAAATTTCCCAAAATTCAGCTCAGCACAGAAGACAACCCAGGTACAATAATATTTTCCCAGGTTACTATTTTGCATGCACATATTATAGCCACAAAGCAGCGAATTGCAGAGTAAATCTTTCCTACATGAAGCTTGGATCTAGAAGAAAGTTTTAGCATAGGAAAAGCAGTCCTAGGTATAAAAATTCTTTTTCTCCTCTGAATTATTTGGTGCAATGTTTTAAATGTCAAAAATTTTGGCACATAGCAGTCAATCGTAGGCTTAAGGAGTAAAAGACATAGAAAAATGAACAAAAGCACGAAGTCTGGAAAGAAAAGGAGGAGACAGAGCAATGTGACATTGCTTATGTATGTTCAAAATGAAGGGAGCCATTTGTATGTGGACAATGGTTATTTCAGGCACATGCCAGGAGACAAAAGAAAGTTTCTAACATAGAAACCAATTAACAAAGGCAATGTGACATTTGGTAATAATGCTCTAGGAATAATACTTGCAAAAGAATTGGTTAGTCTATTTAATGGCCTAGGTAAATCTAAGAATGTTTTATATGTATATCGACTGAAGCACAACATGTTAAGTGTATGTCATATGTGTGATCAAGTCTACGATGTGCTCTTTAAAGCCAAAAATTTCCAAATCAAGTCTGCATGCACAGGGAAGATAGTTGTTGAAGCTCTGAGAACAGAGAAGAATGGTCATTCTCAATAAATATCATTTCAGGCCTAACAATGACAAAAATCTCTTTGAACTATGGCATGGAAGACCTACAACAATTAAATATTTCAAAATGTATGGTAGTCAGTGTTTTATCAAAATAAATGATGAGAAACTAGGCAAGTTCGATGCAAGAGAAAATGCAAGCATTCTTTGGGCTATTCTCACAATAGAAAAGGATACAAGTGCTACAAAAAAAACAACAAGAGGCTTGTTGACTGCATTTATGTCAAGGTAGATGAATCTGTTGAGCATGAATAAAAGCAGCCAATAAAAAGAAACGTTGGTGAACCAATCAACATTGATCAATAACATGATGAGCTACCTCTAGATCCCCTAAGGTATGTGTTATCACAGGTATATTTGAGTATCAAGAGAAAAGTGAAGTGGAGATTCTGCAAGAACAGTTAAGAGATGCTAGAAATGAGGTGATATAATCAAAATTAATTTTTGAGGAATTGAAGGAGGATATATCAAAGAAACTTGATTTTTATAATAAGGTTGCAGATGAATCCGGAAAAATGCTAAAGAAAACAATGCCTTTGCATAGAATGATGAAGCACATGCGCAAGAGGAACAAATGGTTACAAGCAGGCAAGAGAAGGTTGCGGGGGCAATTCAGAGCTTTAGAAACACAAATTGAAATGATCCAAGCTGAGCTTTCGAAGAAGGGTCTCAAGATTATTGCTAAAATTGATGGCACTCCATGAATATGATAACATCATAATTTTTTGCTTATGCTATGGCTAATCAATATTTTTAGTAATATTCAAGCTTGTATAAGCTATTAGAAATGACTTGGAGGTGGAAGAAATATTGAAAAACAAAATCTCAGAAATTTGACAGTTTTGTAGCAACTCCCCATATTGAAGGTGAATATTTGCTACGGATTTGCTGTAGCTTTTCATGGCAGTAAAAGAAAGTTTAAACCTCAGTTTAGGGAGTTCTCAAAGCATGTTTTTAGCTTATACTCATGAAGACCCTAGAATTGTCAGAAAGATCAGATAGCTTGCAAAAAGGTCTTTTTTGGCATTTGCTACCAAAGTTTGCTGCAAAAATGCCTATACTCTGTTTTTTCCTGCGTAATGAAGTTTTTGATTAGTTTTTGGGCAATCAAACAGTAAGGTAGTGGATAAACAACAGGTCAAAGGTGTCCACATCAAAAATTTCAAGGAGGATAATTATTTTTCGGAAAATAGTCAAACACAAAAATTCGGCAGCAAATTAAGTTATAAAAACAAAGTATTTGCTACGAAAGTTTTGGAAATGACTGTTTTAGTAGTCCAATTCAAGCTCACTTTATGACGAAATGGAAAGGAATTTTGGAAATATGAAGGAGGTTTTTGTTCATAACGAGCGCATCTACAAAAGACTCTCCTAGTTTTTACACGGCTATCAGGGTTCATACTATACACACTTATCTTTGAGGCCTATTTTACAGATTTTTTACTAGCCAGATTTGTTGCAAAAATTTTGAAATTTGACTTGGGGGGACAGCTTGGCAGGTCAATAGGTCAACCTCCACGTGGAAACTAGCTCATAATTCCAACCATCCAACACATTAGCAATTATTTGTATTCGATAAGGGTCATTAGTATAATTTTTTGAGCTTTTAAATGATGATAAACTCCTTTTTGTATTCAAATTATATTGAAACTGAATTATCCCTATAAAGGCTCCATGTTTTGTAATACAAATAGAATTAGGTCTCTTAGCTAAAGCAACAAGTCTAGCCTAGGTGACATACTTTTGTAATGGGAACCTCACTCTATATGTGTAACTTTTTCACTGCGAGAAGGGTTGATGTATGTTATGAGAGAACCACCCTTGTAATATTTTTCTTTAGTTAATATACATTTGTAGCAGACTATCTTTTAACCTGAGATTCTCTTTGGATTATATGTTTTTATCTCCATATTTTGTATATTTTTATCAGCTTCATGGCTATTTTATTACTTGGAATTCATGAATAGATACTCCAACTTCCTTCAGTTACTGTGTTTTACTGTAAAAGTTTATTTCACACCATTCCAAAGCCAAATTTGCCTCAACCTCCATAAAAGCAGCGATGTATGTAATTGATTTTCCTTAATTGATTCCATGCCCAATGGTTGTTACCATTTGATACTCTTTCACTTGCATAATCACATGAAAATTCCAGAGTTAGCCATCTAATATTTTGAGTTTTATACAAAGAATTTTATAGATATTTTGAGAGAGCCCTCTCAGACTGGAGGGGCTAACTTCCAGTTAAAGTTGGTTTGAAATAGTTATGTTGGGTTGATGGTTGATACAAGACAACTTGTTCCAGCCCAGTGATAACATTATGTAGAAAAAAACTATCTTTTTGATCATATTATTGGTCATTTGAATTATGTTATCAAGACAAGAAGGATACTGCTAACTCCCCTTGCGTAAGCACATGTTGCTCTATTTTACATGGAGGAACCAAAACATGGTATACAAGCTTGTCAAAACCAACATTGGTTAAAAGATATGCATGAGGAATTGGACCAAATAGAGAAAAATCAGACTTGGGAACTTGTTCCAAGGTCTGGTAATAAGAATGTTATTGGCACAAAGTGGGCTTTCAGGAATAAAGTGAATGATCAAGGAGTGGTGGTAAGAAATAAATCCAGGTTGGCATGTAAAATATATGCTCAGATAGAGGGTCTATAATTTGATGAGACCTTTTCTCCTGTTGCCAAATTAGAGGAAATAAGGATGTTTTTGGACTTTCTTGCTATAAGAAGTTAAAAATATATCAAATGGATGTAAAATTTTCTTTTCTCAATGGAGAAATACAAGAGGAAGCATACATTGAGTAACCAAAAGGTTTTCAGCTAATAGAGAAATCATATTATGTTCGTATACTCAATAAGGCCTTCTATGGTCTCAAATAGGCACCTAGATCTTGGTATTCCAAACTAGACAACTACCTGCTCAAGTGTATATTCAAAAGAGGGGAAACATACAACAACCTATATGTCAAAGAAAAGGATGGAAAACTTATTGTGGTGGTATTATATGTTGATGATATCATCTTTTCCAGTGATTCATATTTTCTAACCAGTGAATTTGTAGCTAATATGAGGGCAAAATTCGAGATGCCCATGCTTGGAGAGATATCATATTTCCTTGGATTGCAGATTGCGCAAAGCCCCAAAGGAGTATTCATCTCTCAAGGCAAGTATATTAAATATGTGTTGAAGAAATTTGGCATGGAAGAATGCTATTTAGTGAGCACACCAATGGTGATAGGTTTGAAACTTACCAAGACTGATGAGACACCAGCAGTGGACGAAATTATTTACATATCTCTTATAGGAAGCCTCTTATGTTTAACAACCTCAAGACTAGATATCATGCAGGTTGTTGCTATAGTTGGAATATTCCAATTAACTCCCAAACAAAGTCATCTACTTGCATCTAAGAGGATTCTTAGATATCTCAAAGCAATAATGGATTATAGACTGTGGTACCCTAGAGGTAAAGATTTTTCATTTATATTTTATACTGATGCTAATTGGGTAGGTGATGTAGATGATCGAAACAACACGAGTGGTGGTGATTTCTTTCTTGGAGAATGTCTAGTTTCATGGTTGAGAAAGAAGAAAGGATCCATTTCTTTATCTATAGCTGAAGTAGAATATATTGCAACAACCTCTTGTTGCACTCAATTATTATGGATGAAGTAGACCTTGCAGAATGTACAAGTATTTTATGATCAACCTATTCCCATTATTTATGACAACATAAGTGTAATAAACATGTCAAAGAATCCATTTTTTCATTCCAAGACCAAGCATATTCCAATCAAGTATCATTTCTTAAGGGATTAAGTTGCTAAACAAATTGTATAGCTAGAGTATGTCACTACAAAATAACAAGTTTCCAATATTTTTACCAAGCCCCTACCTAGAGAATATTTTGAGTATTTGAGGCAAATATTGGGAGTTATTCCTCTTTCCTCCCTCCATTAGCTCTTCCTTCATGAGGAAGAAAGGTAGTTGTTGTATTTCAGGAATATTACGATGCAGTTTCCAGGTTCACAATCTTATCAACATGACAGAGATGATAGGAGGAGTATGATGATAGGAGAAGCATGGAGCATGGATCATGATGGTGTATTTTCCATTGATGTCAAAGGGGGAGTGATACATTGAAAATAAATCAAAAGGGGAGACAATTATCATGTGTTAGTGATCCAATGATTGGTATTAGACAAAAATAACAACAACCACAAAAACCAAGTACATCTCATGGGGGGCAACAATCATAGAATAAACTTAGAGGTGATATGATTTACTAAATATTTCTTGTTCGATTTTGGTGTTTCCATAAATGCCAAAGGGGGATAATGTTGGAAATATGTTGTCATTGATGGAAAAGGAGCATGGAAAAAAAGTATGGAAAAGAAACAGGTGGTCAAGAATGGCCAAGGAATAGGTGTAGAGAGATGGTCAAGGGGAAAAGAAGAGCAAATATTTTGAAGCAAGTTTTTTAGGCAAGAGATCAACTCAAAGTCAACATCAAACCCACTCAGTTGAAAAGTGCTCTAACAGAGGTTTCCAATGGCATATGGAAGTCTGCAAATGGGCTTTATATCAATAGATATTGGTAGTCCTAATTGGGCCTTCAGAAGTGAACACGACGATAGTAGGATGCCCTAAACCTTATAACCCTGGAAGGCTCGAAATCCCGTAACAACATTGAGCAAGGTAGTAGGTCCGAAAACCTGGAACCCTAGAAGGCTCGAAAGATCATAACAACATTGAGGAGGGTAGAAAGCCTGGAATCCTAGAACACGGGAAGTACCAAAAGCCCTTAAAAATTATACTGATTTTCCATTTTAAAAATTTTGGGAACTAGGGATCCGTCTATCGACGAAATGACAAGAGACACAAATTTTCCCATTGCCCTGAACTGTCAAGCCTGGAAGAATTTATAATTAAACGCTTGACATCTCAAGTGGGCTGACATGTGGAGTATAAGTGGCACATCGGGAGAATATATTAATGGGCCATACTAGGGAGTTCAAATGCCTGTAACATTTAAAGAATTGAAACCAAAAATGCTGGGCACATGGGATCCAACACATAACAAAGGCACATATATTATGGGGCCCAATGGACTAATGGAGCAACAATTTCTACGATTTTTGTGTGTATTTCATTAGGCGGACAAGTGAGTGGCTCAGTGGTGGGATATATATCTCTTTATATAAATAATGTTTCAGATGAGTTGGCAGCATAATAGAGTAGGTAAGCCAGGCCCGTAAGCTAAATAAATTCAATTATAAACATGCCAGTGCTAATTCAGGCCTCTGTGATCGACCTAAATGTACATAAAATTATATATATATATATATATATATATATATATATAGAGAGAGAGAGAGAGAGAGAGAGAGAGAGAGAGAGAGAGAGAGAGAGAGAGAGAGAGAGAGAGAGAGAGAGAGAGTATAGAGAGAGAGAGAGAGAGAGAGAGAGAGAGAGAGAGAGAGAGAGAGAGAGAGAGAGAGAGGCCTGGTGACCATACGATAGGCGGTTTTGCATGGATTTTATGTGTAATTGGAAATCCAATGGGATTGGGCCTTTGATATAATAAATTTGGCAAGTTCAGAGGATATATAGTATTGATTTTGGCAATGTAGTTGGAAGTGGCAGAGTTTATTAAAGCCTTTTGGGTTTGGTGGCATCGATGAGTCGAGAACTATTTTTGGACCCATTTTTTTGCGGGACTCCTATTTTAAGTGGTAATTTTCGAAGTCAAGCCAAAGATAGAGCCTGCTGACTTTGAAAAACCTCAGTTAATGCTATAAAAGCTCTAAATTAACTGATATAAGCATAAAAACTCACAAAATAGGTTCAGAACAGCAAGATCAAAATCATGAAACTTGGATAGGACCTCAAGAAGATGTGAAGAACATATTTATAAAACTAAATTGAACAAGACATAGGAAAAAATAATAATTGATGCAGTAATTCAATAAAATAAAAGAAGCCAAAACTAGCAAAGGGAAAAATTTAAAAGCATGCATGAGCAAGTAGAATCAATATGTTTTTTGGAGACAATGTTTCTAAGGTATAATTTCAAGAGTAGTGAGTTGTTGGTATGGTGATGTTGTTGAAGGTGATTCGTGATTGGTGATTGAAGACAAATTATTTTATTTTGAAGGCAGATTTGAATTCATAGATTTAGTTTGAAAATGGATGAAAAATGACCCATTAAGTGTCCAACAAGTTGTAGCTTGCATATCAAGGGTCAATGCTCTTTCTAGTGGGTGTTGGTAAATAACTAGTTTAAAAATGGATGAAAAATGACCCATTGAGTGTTCAAAAAGTTGTAGCTTGTAGATCAAGGGTTGGTGCTCCTTCCAATGGGTGTTGCTAAATAACTCACATGAAAATGGATGAAAACTGACCCATTGAGTGTCCACCAAGTTGTTTCTTTCATATCAGGGATTGGTGCTCCTTCCGGTGGGTGCTGGTAAATAAATAGATTACATGGGTTGTAGCCACTAATTTGCAAGTTATAGTTTTCCATGTAATAAAATCAAGAGAAGTTTAAAGAATTTGTTTGTCCAATGAGTGTTCTAATGTGTTTTCTTGTTAGACTTGTTCAAATCATTGTTGAAGTCGTTTAATGGTGTCCTAATAGTGTTACATGAAGTGAAAGAAAATTTTCATTATTAAAATTCCTGCACTAGTGATTCACCTACCCTCTCAATAGTGCCCTGGTTTCTAACATGGTGTTTGAGTTTGATGTAGGATCATCAACACCCCACCCAACCAAATTTGATTTTAGAAGCTTCCAGAAGAAGAGGTGTGGAAGTTTAAAGGAATGGACGTGATTTTCTTAATTTTATGTAAATTTTGATTAAAATGTAAGCCTCTAGAAAGCATGTGTTAGCAGAGAATGAGGTTCTCATTCTCCTACGGTTTTATTAAGTTTAAATTGAATAGGTTTCAATTGTGTCATGAGTGGCCAACATGATGTAAGGGGTGTCCAGTCTACTATAAACCCAATTCAAGATGTCGTGAAGCTTGAGGGGCCACCGTGTGTAATCGCTCTCATTTTAATACAAGATTTCCTATGTGCTTGCTTCAAGTTGATAGTTATGCAATTTTTTGGGTTGTGTTTTCTTTTCTTATCAGTCATATTAACCGAGGTGAGTGAGAGCCGAGAGCCACATGTTATTACAAGTTCCTTCCGTCAGCATAGAGGGATCACCGAGGGCATGAGCCACACACTTAGTATATGATAAGCCCTCATCACATGATAAATATTTAAATATTTAAAATAAAAATTTTAAAGTTTTAATTTAATTAATAATTAAATGAATTCTTAAATTTAACTTTTTTTTTCTAGTACTTTATAATTGAAAAAAATCATACAAATTTCATCTAAAATAAATTAGATTTTTGATATATCATGGTATAGTATGGATAAGAAAAAATCATACAAATTTCATCTAAAATAAACTACGCTTTTGATATATCATGGTAGAGTATGGATAAGCTTTCACTTTTATAGTTACTTTGGTTTTTTATATTTTAATTTAATATTTTAGAAGATTTTTTTTATTATTTTATTACTAACAATTACATAAATTATGTTTTATTAATATTTTTTTAAAACTGTATACTAATCTAATAGTAAATAACAAAATTTATATATAAATATAATAATTTTTCCTTCCAATTTCATTTTCGAAGTAAAATAATTTATAATATAATATATATGAATGAGAACTCAAAATAAATTACACATACTAATTGTAAAAATTCAAAAATAATTACACATAATGGATTGTAAAAATAGCGTCTCCAACATATGCGAAAATTCTAGTATACAATTTACCAATGGATTAAATGATTAAATGCCCTCGACGTTGTACGCACAAAATTTAAGCATGGGATTATACAACCTTAAGTAAGTTGTGATTACAAGTAGCCGACAGCTTCCAAAGCCCACGTCGCAGAAAAATCGCCATTAGAAAACGTGTTTTGACAAACAATATGTGTGGATATAATTCTTTTTTTATCTAATAGGTTGGTATTTTCAAATTAAATTGAAATACAATACTATATATTAATATTATATTAAATTGAAATATTATAATAATTTATGTGACAACTGGTTTAAGTGCAAACTAATTGTTATGTTATTTATTTTAAAAAGACTAAATATTCATTTTTTTTTGTGAGAAAAAGGATTACGAATGATGAGCATAAATTAATTATGTTTTTCTTTGGAAATAAAATTTAATTATGGAATTGTGGTTCCATAAAATTAAAAGAAGACTGATGATTAAAGTATTCCAAGAACTGAGAGTGGTTGAACAGAAAATGGTTAAAAACAGTTACCTTTACTTTGGGGATAGAGGTACATCCTAGTGAGGAAAAGGGGTTTTGTTCTATGACTAAGGGAAATAGGAAGAGAGTGAAAATTCCTGAGCTGGTGGTGACCAGTGGAAACACTCAACATTCCTGAATCCTGGAAAAAAAGAGTACGAGACTAGGGGTCCTGAGGTATCTTCTGGGATATCTGTCAACCTATGCATCTCAGGTGTGGAGCACGGGGGGAGATGAGGACGTAATCACCTCTCCCATGGTAGGGAGGACATCATCAGCAAATTCTGGAGTGAGATAAGTATACAGACTGCAGAAATAGTAAGAATTGGAATTTTTTGTTTAGACACAATTCTTTTAATATAGAAAATGTTTCTTGAAATTATGGAATGAATATTTTTACACAGTGAATGTTGTAGATAAATAACACTTGTATTTTTGTAAAATATTCAAGACATTGTAGTAGAATTGTTATTAATATATGTGGGTTGTGTAACAAATACATATACTAAAGTTCTTGCATGTTTTTCAAGAAAAAGTAGTGTGAATAGTAACTATATTACCAAGTTAAACAAAGACAAAAATATCTACTACTAGTATGAACTAGGAGAACTATTAGTTCAGGGTCCATGGTCGAAACCCGACCCCAGAACTGGTCGTTAACCTGTAGTCTATGATATACACAGACAATGGAGTTGTAGGAAAACAACGCAAAACACAGATGGTCCGGACATCTCTATTTAACCGAAAACTGAAAATAGTAAAGAAGATAAAAGGGAATATTATAGTGTCTGTCCTTGAGGGATGGAATAAAAGTATTTGTAATAACGAAACATAAATATAAAAATCTAGAAAGAGCATGTGAAGAGGAACCCATAAAATACAACAGCTAGTGCGAAATATATTCCATATAGTAAAACTTCTTTCCGTAGAAACTAATCTACGAACAAAGTGTTAACTCTGATACAAACAAGAATGATAACAAGCTTTTCAAACAATCATTACGACTGATGCAAGAGTCTAGTAAGTAAATAAAGAATGATGTACATTTACATATATATCAACAGAAAATGATAAAACTGACGATTTATATTCATAAGAAGAAGCCAAACTTAAATAAAGACCAAAATATTTATCACTGAAGAATTTAGGAGTCAAATAAACATCCACAACAAAGACTCATATAACATTTAAAATGATGTTGCACAGAGGAACTCGCCTCGTAGGCGGGGCTGTGTGCTCGACTGATAGCCAAGAGTAGCCCTTAATATTAGAAACAAGATTTCAAGTAAAATTGCATGCGACTATGATACAGGGCGAAGCCCTCGAATACAAGAAATGAACCAAAGTGAATTGCAACACAAAGCCATAAAATTAGTTTTATAAATTCATAATGCCGCAAGAGTCACAGAGCTAAGACTGGAGGAGTTTACGCCGAGGAATCTAAAAGAATATCGTGAATCCTATACATGTTAGTGGAAAACAACAGAATGAGAATGAAACTGAAGCTCTCCAATAAAACGACAAACACATTAGACAACCCTTTCCAAAGAACTGCGGAGGTTACCTGCTACCAACTAAGACAAGATGATTAGAAGCTGTACACTTCTAACTGCAAAACGAATGGTAAAATCAAGGGAAAAGAAATAGAGAATACGTTACATGGGTAGAAATTGCTTCGCGAGCTATGATTGCAACCCTGCATGGGAAATAGACAGAGGAAGCTTTAAAGTTTAAATTATCGACATAAAACATAATTCGAGTGAAGAACAAGTATAAAGAATTGGGTCATTGATAGCTTACCGTCCGAAGCTAGTGGGTAACTAAAACCGGAGAACGAAGGCATACAACTGAAACAACATCCATAACCGGAAGGCAACCTACCCCAGCCGTGGAGCAGAGCCTTACCTATAAAAACTGTGAAAACGAAATAACTACATAAGATTTAAGAGAAGAATATTGGTTATGCCATAAAAGTAAAACAAATAGCTATTGCAGGGTTGTGGGAGTGTATTCTCATACCTGTAGAAGCGCCATGGATGCCAGCGCTGAGCAGAGAGATTGAAGGATGGACTGAGCAAGCTAGGGTTGCGGCGAGGTTGCAGAGAAGCAACGCCGCGGAGCCCGACACAAATTAAAGATTTAGTTAGGGTTTGAGAGGGGTCATTACCCTAAGCCATTACCCGCAGATCACAACCGTAGATCTCTAATCCCAGATCCAATGACGATAAGTAAAGAAGATGTCATCCACTTAAACCTAAATACCATGCAATGGTACAACGTATCTTATCCTAACTCTAATGTTGAATCCACAACATATATCATCACCCATAAGATAAATACAATCAAATTTAGAGGTCCGCCAAAATGCATCTGTCACTTCGGGGTTCAAATATTCGTGTCATGGGTACAAATGTATTTATAGTCAACCCATATTCATATGTAAAAGTAAATCGTGACATTAATACAAGTATAAATGGCGAATAAAGTTAAAAGGATTGGTAAATACACATATATGTTTGTATGATTAAAGCTTTGGTATTCCGAATGGAATTTATATATGGCGAAACATTAAATGGTTAATATTAAACCGAGGGGATGTGCATAATCACCATGGTAATAAATTAATTGTGGGAATCATATTTTTAGACTTATATCCATATATAATTACATAAAGCAAAAGTACAAACTTTTTTTTATTGTTGAACTGTTGTGCATGTTACAAGTGGTATCAGAGCAACATTCACAAGTTGGGACCCAATGGGTCACCTAACATGAGAAATTATTGTGTGTAAAATAAAATAACCTAGTATAAGACAAGATGAGGAGGGGATTGACACAACAAACACCCTGCAATATAGGGGAACCTACACCCCAATCCCATCCGGAAATGTATCTTGAAATGTGGATTCAGCTGAGTGTAGATCAGCACCAGCAGACTAGTATATTGTTGGAAGAACAACAACATCAAACCAGTATACTGCTAATCACAGTGCAGAAGTTACAGGAAGAAATGGTCCGGGTTAGGAGTGACAATGAGCGCCTGATGCAAGAGCAGGAAAGGATACTCAAAATCCTTTTCGATAAAAAAATCAAGGAGTTTTACAACCCAGTCCTGAAAGAGATACATAGGAAGAAAATGAATGACAAGCTAAGGACCAAACTAATGACCGAGTGGAAAGAATCCATTCATAACAAAGTAACAAGAATAGAAACTATAATGAGGCTGAGTCTGGAAACGTGTCAGAACAACAAGAAATTAAGAAACAAAAAGTGGAGTAACAAGGTGAGTTCCGAAAGATTAAACCACCTACGTTGGATGGAGAAGCGGAGGAGGTGGTAGAAGCTTGGTTGGTTAATATGAATAAATACTTTCAGGTTTATGAGTACAACAACAACCTTAAAGCTAGGTTGGCCATCTATCAATTGAGAGAGAAGGATACCCTGTGGTGGGAGGAAGTCAAGAATGTCCGTAGTATTGAAGACTAGGACGTGACATGGGATGCATTTCAGCAATACTTTAAGGACAAATATCTAACAGAATGTTTCTATGATGAGAAGTCCAGAGAATTACATGATTTGATATTGGGTCAAATGACAATGGATGAATACATAACCAAGTTCACTTCTTTATTAAGATACATTCCTTATTTGAGAGATGAAAAGGATGAGGTTCAGCGGTTCTTGAGTAGTTCACCGACCCACATGAAAGAAAAAATTGAGTTCGTAAATCCAAGGACCGCGGATGAAGAAATTCGAAAAGAAATAATGTGTTACCAGTAGTCCAAGGCAAAAGGAGAAATAGGAAAAAATTGGCAGCCAAGAAAAGGGCAGAAAACCGTTCAAACTTCAAAAATTCTAGGACCAATAAATTTAAGAATTCTGCAAGGAATTTAGTGAGAAAATAGTTCGGAAGAAATCATCAAAGAACCCAGTGGCCTACGAAAGAAAAGCCTACAGAGGCTTCTAGCAAACCAGAACATGGAAAAAACCAGAAATCACCTCTACAGTGCTGAGGGTGTGGCGAGGCTCACTATTATAATAAATGCCCACAACGGGGAAGAAATGAAATAGTAGCTAACATGCAAGAAGCCTCTATAGTGGGAGACGTGGCCTGGATTATACCCAGAATTAATACAACTTTGGAGGATCGACAGGCGTATTATCAACCAATGATGATAGAACTGGAAGGTAAGTTACTTCACAAACTGTTTCTATTTTGGTTGGCCCAAGTTCCAGTTTAAGTTATGTAAACCCCAGAATAGTAGAAATATATAAATTACAAAGTCAAAAATTCAAAAATCCTTGGCTGGTACAACTAGCCACTAGGGAAAAGAAAAAATTTTGTGCCAAAATTCCAAACTGTACACTGGAAATTGGAAACCAAAAATTAAATGTGGAACTGAATGTACTGCCTTTGGGATCCTATGATGTACTAGTCAACATGGATTGGTTGGAGAGACACTGGTCTCTGGTAGATTGTAAAGAGAAGGTTATATATTACAGAATGCAAGACGATACTCGTCTATAAATTCAAGGAATCTAGAAACCCTTACAGTTGCATCCTATCACAGCCTCCCAAATGATTAAGTGTATTAGAAAAGGATGTGAGATATTTTCCATTCAAGTGGGTTTTTCTAATTCTAAGAAGAAGAAACCTATGCTGGAAAGCACACCAGTAGTACAAGATTTCATGGATGTGTTTCCAGAATATGTACCAGGTTTACCTCCAAGAAGGGACATCAATTTCACTATTGAGTTGATGCTAGGAGCATCACCAATTTCAAGGGCACCATATCGAATGAGTGTACCATAGCTAACTGAATTGAAAATGCAACTGCATGAGTTGTTAGACAAAGGATATATTCGACCGAGTGTGTCTCCTTGGGGAGCACCGATGTTGTTTGTAAAGAAAAAGGATGGAACCATGTGAATGTGCATGGAATTATATAGACAAATCAATAAATTGACAGTAAAAAATAAGTATCCCTTACTACGGATAGATGATCTGTTTGATCAAGTGAAGGGGGAAACTGTATTCTCGAAAATAGAATTCATATCTGGATATCACCAGATCCGAATTAAAGACGAGAATATATACAAGACTGCTTTTCGTACCTGATATGTGCATTACGAGTTCGTGGTATTACTATTTGGTTTAACTAATGCACCACCAACATTTATTAGGCTGAGGCATGGCATATTTCACCCCTTTTTGGACATATTTGTGTTGATATTCAATGACGATATATTGATTTATTCAAAAAGCATGGAAGAACACAAGGAGCACTTAAGGATAGTGTTGGAGATGCTAAGAAGACATCAACTGTACGCCAAGTTCAGCAAATGTGACTTTTTCAAAGAGAAAATACAGTATCTAGGCCATGTCATTTCTGCAGAAGGAATACTGGTCGATCCAGAGAAAAATAAAACTATTATGGAATGGCGAGTACCCCAAAACGTGGCGGATATCTGTTCCTTTAAGGGGTTGGCTAGATACTATCGACGGTTCATTGAAGGATTCTAAATACCAATTTTTATGGCAGTAGGCGGAGGAAGATAGAAGACAGGAAAACCTTATGATTATGAAATTAACAAAGACCAATTGTTAATCTTCAAAGGAAAGTTATACGTTTCGAATCGAATGAATTTAAAAGAGATGATCATGAATGAGTACCACCGCAGCAACTATTCAGGACACGCAGGATACTAGAAAATGCTAACAACAATTAGAAAAGTTTATTTCTAGCATGCTATGCAAGAAATATTGCGGAGTACT
Organism: Pinus albicaulis; assembly: GCA_034641835.2. Classification (NCBI taxonomy): domain Eukaryota; kingdom Viridiplantae; phylum Streptophyta; class Pinopsida; order Pinales; family Pinaceae; genus Pinus; species Pinus albicaulis. The sequence goes on along the minus strand of JAXQQM020071555.1, from coordinate 2,495 downwards.
TAAACAAATGTCTAGAATGTCAACAGGTTAAGGTGGAGCATCAAAACCTCGCCGAATTGTTGCAACCTATAAGAGTACCTGAATGGAAGTGGGAAGTTATATCCCTAGATTTTATTACTGGTTTACCAAGATCAAAAAGACACAATGACTCTATTATGGTGGTGGTTGATAGATTAATGAGTAAGGCAGCACACTTCATACCCGTACAGTCTACTTACAAAACCGTGTAGATAGCAGATATATTTATGAGAGAGATTTTCAAACTGCATGGCCTTCCAAAGACTGTAATATCAGATAGGGATGTGAAGTTTACTTCATCATTCTTGAAGGCCCTATTTATGGGTTTGGGAACCCAAATACATTTAGTACCGCTTACCATCCCCAGACGGATGGAAAAACTGAGTGGGCGAATCAAATCTCCGAAGATATGCTGCGCATGTACGTGATGCAGCAGTCAACAAAATGGGAAGAATATCTACATTTGGTAGAATTTGCATACAATAATGGTTACCAAGAGTCTCTTAAGGTGAGCTCGTTTGAAGCTTTGTATGGGAAACAACGTTGTACTCCCATAAATTGGAGTAGCCTCGAAACCAAGTTGATGCTTGGATCAGAGATGTTGAATGAGATGGAATAAGAAGTGTGAGAGATAAGACAAAATCTAAAAGTGGCTCAAGATTGGAATAAGGTGTATGCAGATAAAAAGAGAACATACCAGGAATTTGAAGTGGGCGATCATGTGTATGTAAGTATTAAACCTAAGAAAAGCACACTAAGGTGGACTTCCTGTGCCAAGTTGGCTCCCAGGTTCTGTGGGCCTTTCCAGATATTGGAAAGAGTGGGACCTGTGGCTTATCGGTTGGCTTTACCCTGCCATATCCGAGTGCACAATGTGTTTCATGTGTCTTTACTAAAACGATACGTGCATGACCCAAAGCATGTAATCCACTGGCAAAGCATTCAGGTAGGGTAAGGTTTAAAAATACTATCTTAAAATACCAAGTTTTATAAATTTTTAATTCAAGGTCTTGCTGAATGCAGGTTGAACCGGATGGAAAATTTATGGTTGAACCTCAACGTATACTCGATCGGAGAGAAATCATGCTCCGGAGGCGAGCCATCACCCAGGTTAAAGTGCAGTGGAAGCACTTCAACTCGGACGAGGCTACCTGGGAAGATGAAGGATTTGTGCGTGAGGCTTACCGAGAACTGTTTGCTGAGCTAGAATGAAGCATCGAGGATGGTGTTTACTTCTAGAGGGGGAAGTTGTGACAACTGGTTTAAGTGAAAACTAATTGTTATGTTATTTATTTTAAAAATACTAAACATTCATTTTTTTTTGTGAGAAAAGGATTACGAATGAAGAACATAAATTAATTATTTTTTTCTTTGGAAATAAAATTTAATTATGGAATTGTGGTTCCATAAAATTAAAAGAAGACTCATGATAAAAGTATTCCAAGAACTAAGAGTGGTTGAAAAGAAAACAGTTAAAAACAATTACCTTTCCTATGGGGATAAAGGTACATCCTAATGAGGAAAAGGGGTTTTGTTCTGTGACTAAGGGAAATAGGAATAGAGTGAAAATTCCTGAGCTGGTGGTGATCAGTGGAAACACTCAGCGTTCCTGAATCCTGGAAAAGAAGAGTACTGGATTAGGGGTCCTGAGGTCTCTTCTGGGATATCTGTCAACCTACTCATCTCAGGTGTCGAGCACGGGGGCAGATGAGGATGTAATCGCCTCTCTCATGAGAGGGAGGGCATCATCAGTAGATTCTGGATCGAGATAAGTATACAGACTGCAGAAACAGTAAGAACTGGAATTTTCTATTGAGACATAATTCTTTTAATACAGAAAATGTTTCTTGAAATTATGGAATGAATATTTTTACACAGTGAATGTTGTAGATAAATAACATCTGTAATTTTTGTAAAATATTCAAGAAATTATAGTAGAATTACTATTAATATATGTGGGATGTGTAACAAATACATATACTGAAGTTCTTGCCTATTTTTCAAGAAAAAGTAGTGTGAATAGTAACTATATTACTAATTTAAACAAAGAAAGAAATATCTACTAGTAGTATGAACCAGGAGAACTGTTATTTCAAGGTCCATGGTCGAAACCCCAGACCCCAAAACTGGTCATAAACCTATAGTCTATGATATACACGGACAACGGAGTTGTAGGAAAACAAATCAACACTCAGATGGTCCGGACATCTCTATTTAACCAAAAACTGAAAATAGTAAAGGAGATAAAAGGGAATATTATAGTGTCTATCCTTGAGGGATGGAATAAAAGTCTTTGCAATAACGGAATATAAATATAAAACTCTAGAAAGAGCATGCAAAGAGGAACCCAGAAAATACGGTAGCTAGTGCGAAATATATTCCATATAGAAAACCTTCTTTCCGTAGAAACTAATGTAGGAACAAAGTGCTAACCAGGGATAATTTTAGGGGCGAATTTTAGCCCAAAGGCGAAATTT